>JBAIZL010000008.1:47474410-47629410 GCA_036971475.1 Prosapia bicincta | reverse complement strand
GAGCTACGTAGTTATTAATATTTAATTTACCCGTTTCACGTCTTTATTATATTAGCTTTTTAGTATAGAAAATAAAGAGATAAAAACCATTAATTAAACACCCTGAACCTACTGAAACGTTTTGATATAAAGCAAAGAAAATATCCAGATTAATATGTGTAACTATTTAACCTTCACGTAATATATTAAAATTTTTTAAGCAGATTAAATAAGCAGTGAAAGGTATTCAATCCGCCACTCTTTATGTACTTGTTAGGTTTAAAACAAGTAATAAAACTGTTTTAAAGTCAATTCCTACTCGAGTCAACAGAAAATGAATTATTTTAGTTACTTTTTATTTTATAATTACATAATTATTACTAATATAAATATGAATACACATTTTTCAGAATAACAGTATTATGTGTCAGAGTAGAAAGCTGTTTTTCTTTGCAATATTCCATTTTACTTTCTATGTTCGGTGGTGGACTATTATTTTTGTTTTTTTATTATTTATATGCTTTTTTGTCACTTGCATCGTGTTGAAGGTTCTTTTCGTTCTCCTTTCGCATTGTCCGTTTGTGAATCAAGGTTCGTTACCGTTAATCCATTTTCTTTATTTCATTATTTCCATTCATTTTTAATCCCTGTGTATTATTAATGATATTGTGAGGTGACCATGACAAAAGTTGAAGGTTGTGCAATTAAGGTTACGACGAACACCAGTTGGCAGCAATAGAAAAATGCATATACCTCTTTGAGAAATAGATATCTAGCTATGGGAAAGTTTCCTCAGTGCAAAAAGTGCTAGATTTGGAACATGAAGATACTGGGTTTGAACCTGGCCTAGAACCCCCAAATTTTTATAATTTAATTATTGAATAAATACTTAAATAACTGTAGTTGCATCAATGGTCATCCACTAAAGTTTAGAAAAGAATTTGAACATGATTTAATGATAAAAACCTATTTTATTAAGGATTGAAAATTAGTATAATACACACACACACACACACACACACACACACACACATACACACATATATACATATATATATATAAGTTATGTGAACAATTTATGTGAACTTTACTAATAAAATGCGTTCTAGGAAATTTCCTGCTTACGCAGCTTTTCTGTTATACAGGTGGTGAGAACAGTTTAAAAACCAGTGTGTAAGTCGCCTCTGTATCGTACAGACGATTTCCACTCCAATTGAGTGCATATCAATTGTAAAGTAGTGTTTCTGTATTGAGTTAATATTTATGTAACAGTGTTCAAAATAGATTGTTTCTTAAATTAAATAAAGGTTTGAAATCTTAAAACCATTTTTTAAAACCTTTGATTCATAATAATACACGTAACTGGCGCAGTCGGTATGACTCCTCATGGAAGTTAGTGAATATAGGAGAATTCACTTAATTTTTACCGTTAATTATGGAGAACATTTGTATCACATCTTGGGAAAATTAATGAATATAATTTTTGTCAATTTTAATCGTTAACCGGGATACTGCAAACTCGATAAATTACAGAGCCAATATCTGTAACGGTATCGAACAACTTAGTAGAGTGAATATGTACAAAAACTTAATAGAGTGAATATTTATTAGGAGCACGAGTGCATTTCGTGAAAGTGAAAAGTGATAATTGCTCAGTGCAAATGAGCAAAGTATTTTGGAAAACCTTGTAAGTAGATCCTAAGAAATATAATTAAGAAAAGTATAATAATTACTTCTAATATTACTGATTTTAATTTTTTATTATTTAAAAAAATGATATTATAAATAATAGCAACGCCAACATTAAAGAAAGAGTATCTAGAAATGATACCGGAGTATAATGGAGAGCCCACTATGCTCAATAGATTTTTTATCTGTATGTGACAAAATAGTTAGTAAGTTCTATGTAACTGAAAATCAGGAGGATTTTCAAAATGAATATAAGTTCTCGTCTTTACTGGGAAAACTAAGAGGCCAAGCATTAGAAATGGTTGTGAATTCAAATTCCTACAATTGGCATGAAATTAAAAAGGTGTTAATAACTAGCTATTCCGATAAGAGAGATTGTTTTACTTTAAATTTAGAGATGGACGGCTTTAAAGCAGGAAACTAACGAATCACCATTTAAATTTTATGAAAGAATCCAAAAACTGTTAAATTTACAGATCTCATTTTTCATTAACAAAGAGCCTCAAAGACAAATTGCCAAAGATATTTTGATTGAATATGTTCAAAAATTAGGTTTAAGAGATCTCCTTAGAGGTCTGCATGAACCCGTAGGATCGCTAATGCGTACAAAAAATCCTAATTCTCTTAACGAAGCACTTAACATGCTTACGAATGATTTCCAATTCAAAAACCACAAAATGTTTATGCAACCGAACAAACAACCAGTCTTTCAGAAAGGTCGAGATTATAACGTAAGAAAACCAATATATCCAGAGACTAAATATCACCAAATACCCAAACAAACTTATCAACAGCCAAATCCTTCCTATAGTCTACCTTTTGCTAACCTTGGCCAAGTTAAAAAAGAGGACAATCAACCAACAATACCAAGAAACCTCATTACTTTCAACGAAATACGGGTTATCAACCTACCTCTATGAGTATATCAACTAGACAGGTCTTCTAGACAAACAAATCTTTATCAAATGACCGGACAAGGAGTGAAAATGACGAATACTCAATGTACCAAACTAACGGACAAGAAACATTAGCTTTTGAAGAAAATCCTGAAAAAGAAAAGTATTTCGCTGAACCCCAAAATTTAACAGAAGACTACGAAGAAGAGATCATTGAAACCGATCAGGATGTTTTTTTTGGATGTTCAAGCCTCGGAACAAATTTTCAATAATGAATTTACAAAGCGAAAATAACGAATTACCTTTTATATACTTCAAATCTAAATTATTAATTGATACAGGTAGTACTAGATCATTTATACGAAAATCACTAGGTTGGAAAAATTTTAAAACAAGTGTAAGAAAAGAGCCGTTTGAAGTAACCAACGCACACGCCACTTCAAAAGAAAATTTGCTGCACAATACCTCTGTTGTCTAAAAAAGCAATTAAAGTTTACTTATTTAATTTTTATCAGAGTTTCAACTTATTACTGGGTCTGGATAGTATAAAGGATTTAGGAATAAGTTTAGACTTTATAAACAATAAATTAATACTCTGTGGTGAAGAAATCCCTATTCAATATTTTAATACAGAAAAAGGAAATTGTAATAGAACAGATAGCATGTCAGTAAAACGGGAACCATTGATTTATGTTATACAAGCCCTCACTAGCCAAACAGTTAAATTTAAAATACCAAATATTCATAATGGAGAAGGACTCTTACCATACAAACTCTTAAATGGATTAGGAATTCCACAGATCATAGTCTCAGTGCATAAGGGTGAAACCTATTGCCCACCCTTCTCTGTAAACAACACAGAAGAAAATGTAAAAATAACAATAAATGAACCATTAGAATTAAAATCTTTAAGAGATTACCATATTCTCAAACCTGATGCAATTTAAATAAACACTAATTTCAATATGTTAGATTATAAACAGAAAAAGTCAAGAAGTAAAAATTTAGATTTATTTAGAGTAGAACTTATGAATTTAGAAGAAAAAACCGCCATAACAAATTTAATAGAAGAATATGCAGATATATTTCATATTGATGGAAACGATTTAGCTTTTACCAATCAGATAAAACATGTCATTAGGACTACAGACGAGATTCCCGTATATTCTAGAAATTATAGATATCCAGAAATTTACAAAAACGAAACTAATAAACAAACTGAACATATTCTTAAACAAGAAATTATTTGACCTTCGAATTCTCCATGGAACTCTCCTGCCTGGATTGTACCCAAAAAACAAGACGCTTCTGGCAAAAGAAAATTTCGATTAGTGATAGATTTTAGAGCATTAAATAAAAAATCAATTAACGATAAATTTCCCTTGTCAAACATTACAGACATCTTAGACAAATTAGGACGATCCCAGTATTTTACAACTTTGGACCTAGCTCCAGGATTTCACCAAGTAGAGATGGATAAAAATAGTATAGAAAAAACAGCATTTTCAACGGAAACAGGGCACTATGATTTTTTAAGAATGCCATTGGGCCTAAAAAATAGCCCCCCTACATTTTAAAGAATTGTGAACAATATTCTGAGAGGAGTTCAAAATGAAACATGCCTAGTTTATTTAGACGATATTATAACATATATTCAACTAATCTTCACTAACATATAGAAATACTAAGGGAGGTATTTGACAGATTACGCAGAGCCAACTTTAAAGTACAGCTGGATAAAACAGAATTATTGAGAAAAGAAGTCGCATATTTAGCACATATTGTTACGCCGAATAGAGTAAAACCCAATCCCGGAAAGTTAATAGCAATGCAAAACTACCCAATACCAAAGACTACCAAACAAATTAAAGGATTTTTAGGACTATTAGGTTATTACCAAAAATTTATTAAAAACTTCGCCAAAATAACAAAACCGTTTACTAACTGTTTAAAGATAAATGCAAAAATGCATTAAAAATCAATAATCCCGATTTTATGGAAACATGTAAACATATTTTAACTAACGAACCACTTCTACAATACCCAGACGTCGAAAAAGAATTCATTCTAAGAACAGACGCTAGAAACTATGCAGTAGGAGCAATTTTAAGTCAGGACAAATATAGAAAAGACCTTCCTATAGCGTATGCAAGTAGAACTTTAAACGACAGTGAAACTATTTACTCTGCAATTGAAAAAGAGCTATTAGCAATCGTATGGGCAACAAAACATTTCAGGCCTTATTTATTTGGAAGAAAATTTAAAATTCACTCACATCTGGAAGACATTTGGTCACATAAACTCAATCACACTACTAGATATGGATTTAGAGAACCAGTTTGCAAATGTCTACGTTTTAAGCCATTGAGAGAAGACAAAAATACTCTATGATAACATTAGAAATACTAATCAAAAATTTAAAACAAATTTTTAGAAAAAAGAAATGTAAACAAAGAATTTTCCAGAAATACCATCTGAAGTTTATGTAAAGTCAGTACAAAAACAAGGCAAAACAAAAAATAAATATAGCAAAGAAGAAATAGCTTCAATAAATAAAGAGAGAAAAACTGGTAAAATAAAGCCTAGACATCATAACACAAAAGAAAAAATACATTTGTCGAAAATTAAAAAGCGTAAGAAGATAAAGAATGTAATTAATTACCAAAACCCTTCTTGTTCATCCTTACCACGACCAAATTAAACTCCTATCATACCTTTGTCCACTAATTCTATGTAAGAAAATTTCTTAATCGTTTAAGAATATTATTTCTATTAATTTTATATGTTACAAAATGTTGTAATTAATAGAATGAATATGTAACTGATAATGGTAATAAATATTGTTAATAATTTTAAATATGTGAACCACAATAAAAATGTAATTGAAGAAAAATTAGAAATTATACTCTAGTATAGAGAGATAACAGTAATAAAAAGAATAAAAAGAAGTCTTATAAACGGACTAGGATCTTTTATCAAATCTTGAAAAGGCAATTTGAATGAATATGATGGTAGAAAATTATGAAAAAGTTATATAAAATTATAATGTAAATGAGTTTGTTGAATTAGAAAACTTGATTAAAGTTAATTGTAAACTAGATTCTGATAACAATTGTATGTCTTATAAACTTAACTATTGTAGAAAGGTATCATTTTAAATTGTATAAATTATATTCTATACCCACGAAATATGAAACAGTTTATGTAACAATTATACCAAAAGAAAGACACACGTTTAGTGTCCAATTCTTTAATTGTAGGTTTAGACAATGAATGTAATGGTAAAATCAATTCCATATACTCTTGCTCATTTGACCTATAATGCACAACAAATTAGACTGTAAAATGTCCATCATCAAAAACCATAACGCCTACAAATTATGAGTATAGTGCATTGGAAATCGCAGAAAACCTATTTAACTGGATCCCAGAAATCAATTTTCGCCTGGCAACCTTCCCCAGTGAAGAGGACTTCAACCGATGCCGAAACTTCGCCACTCCCCAAAATTTTATTTAAGGATGGAGGAGTTATGTGAACTTTACTAATAAAATGCGTGCTAGGAAATTTCCTGCTTACGCAGCTTTTCTGTTATACAGGTGGTGAGAACAGTTTCAAACCAGTGTGGAAGTCGCGTCTGTATCGAACAGACGTTTTCCACTCTAATTGAGTGCATATCAATTGTAAAGTAGTGTTTTTGTATTGAGTTAATATTTATGTAACAGTATTCAAAATCTATTGTTTCTTAAATTAAATAAAGGTTTTAAAAATCAAAATCATTTTTAAAAACTTTTGACTCATAATAATACACGTAACTTATATATATATATATATATATATATATATATATATATATTGTGACTGTGAGCTAATAGAAATTGAAAATGGGAAATTGAAGGTATATTCAATTAAACGCAATTTACATAAATAAATGTCAACGTTTTAAACAAACTAAATAAACATATATAGATATGCATTTACGACTAAAGGTTTGATTTTTAAGCAAAGGATGAAGACCAAACAAAATTAATTAAAAACCTTTTTCCTAATAAAATATTAACTTTAAAAGAGAAGAAAGGTAAAATTATTCAATTAAACTGTAACACATTTTAGATGGAGTTACATATTAAAAATAAATTTCAGAAAACAAACGTTAATTAATTCCAAAATGTAACAATACATAAATTAAAAAAAAAAAATTAATTACATTTATTAGTGTAGGCTTCATTTTAATAACAGTAAGTATCACTAATAATCGATTAAATATTTAGAATTTATTCAATTACAAATTTATAGTAATCGACTTCAAACCCATATATTTCATTTTTTTAAGTAAAACCTATTTCTATTCACAATAAAATTATATCTCTGTAACAGGGTTTCGTGGTATTATGGTGATATATAGATATTTCAAGAATGTTTAATAACATAATTCCAAAACGATAGTAATTAATCTTCAACATCAACTTAAACATCTATTTACATCATTAAAATTAGTAACTTGTCATTATACACATATTCAATCGATTTAGGGCGAAATTGTAAAATAAATATTATAATTTCTGTAAGTTTAAACTGTGTCGATAAATTAAATGCAGGTGTAATAGTATTACTGCTATTTGAATAGAGTTATTGTTTTAATGTTAAAGTGTAAGTCGAGTTAGTTTTGTTCTACGAGTAATACAGTAAGTTTATTATAGGTAAAATATCTTAATACATTAGGCTAACTGTAGGATAAATCGACTAACCTGAACTTCCGCAGTTTGTTCTGTTTCTATATTGACATATATTTTGACCACGTGTTGAATGTATATCACTCATTTGTGTTAAAACTTCGGTGATCTGAAAGAAAACGTTGATAAATATTATTGAAGTTGTTAGCTAGGGACTAATACATTGTGTATTATTTAACTTACATTTCCCATCAATTTATTACTATACCAAGGACACTTCTGTGACCATCCCAGGTGCAGCTAAGTCTAAGATATAATTTATTTTGCTCTAGGATATCCTAAAACGTTTGCACATGAAAATTTTACCCAATGTTACACTAGACTCTCATTTGGAAAAGTGAGTTGGCTCAGACCCTCTCGTATTGTTCAGGAAATACAGGAATTATACCAAATAGTCAAAACATATTGTTAAACAATTTGTTTTATTAGAAATTACAAGAAATAATTTTCTTCAATTTTAGAAATTGAATCTCTTACATATTTTTTGGGATAAAAGTTAATATTTAGTTAAAGAATATGTATAGCCCTATATATATATATATATATATATATATATATATAGAGAGAGAGAGAGAGAGAGAGAGAGAGACACACACACACACACACACACACACACACACACAAATCTTTCGCCAGGTCATTTATTTGTTACAAATTTGAAACTTTGGATTATTATTCTCTTATTGTGGTCTTAATTTAAATGTGTACTGTATTTCAGTAAGGTTATTGTTTCAAATTATTCAATTTCTACAAACATGAAAGAATTACCGTTTAATAAAAGTGTTGCCCATGTTGTGACCGATTTCAGAAACACAATTAAAATATTTGTTTTGTTATAGCAGCAACTGTAGTTGTTGGTAAAGTACTTACGTTTCGTAAATAATCGACTGAATCATCAGAATCATCCGAGACTGAGATCAAAGCGTACATATCTGCTTGACGATAAAGATATGAGTCGTTGAATGATGTCCAGTCAAAATCAAGGTATTCAACGTTATAAAAAATTCCTCTTGATGCCTCTAGTATCTGTTAAAGCAAACACAATTTCTAAATGTAAAAATTACAGTTACATATTCTTATAAGTTTCTATTTTCTGGTTAATTGTGAACACCAATTTATGTATAACATTGCAAAAAATAACTTGAGTATTTAAAAAAATTATAACTTTGTTTTAACTGGTAATGAAAACCCGTTTTATCTCTCTCTCGCAAGCAATAACACACACACGCACACACACACACACACACACACGCACACACACACACACACACACACACACACACACACACACACACACACATACACACCCACTCATACACACACACAGCCGCCCGCGCGCGTAATACGGATACACAAGATGTGTTTAAACCCATGCGAAGTAATATAAATTTTGTGTACAATCACCAAATGTGATAGGAACGGCAATGTGTTCACTATATTTTAATGTATAAGCTAATGTTTAGGCGGCTGGTTCCCTCAAAATGATTCGTGGCTCCTTAGGTAGCCGCCGCTCGAACTTGAAAAACCTGTCATGCAAGTTACACTTATTCTAATTTTTGAGTCAGTATAGAACGATAGCCTCAGGCATATCTGTTGTAATCCATTCCACATCCTTATTTACTGCAATTAGATATTTTGTATTAAAAAAAATTGTCGACAAAATCTTTTGGGGAGTGTCACCTACTGGTTTTACGATACCTAAAAATAATTATTTACAAAATTATAACTGCTTTCAACAGGGGTGAACTGGTTGATTCTCGTCCTGCCCCTGGATAGCTGAGTTCATATGTTACGTTTATGAAAAGAGCTTTTATAACACTTAGTGAACCAAACGCCAGCAGCCGCTTCTGTAAAACAAGCCCTATAATATGTCTTGTAAACAAGCAAATAGCCCTTCTCAGGACTACCAACGAGTTTCAAAACTGAAACAAAACCACCCAGACAGACTGAAAGTAATTATATGGTAAAAGTAGTAATAACCATAAAAACTATAAGGAAGAAAAATTAACATTGACAAGCACTTCATAATGAGAGTACGCGGAACAAATGGAACCAAAAGAACTGAAGTATGGTGTCCAGACAGAAACCCTGCAAAAAAACCTCACTCAACGTCTGAGGACAGAAGCAAACAAGAAGGAAGCACACATTTCAATAGGACAGAGTTTTCCGGAAAGGAAAGGAAAAGAGACAGAACCTTACACCAATCAACCAACAACAAATTATATAAGCAAAAAGATGACAAACTATAATTAATGCATTGGAATGCCAGATCATTAACATATAAAGCACCGGAGCTGGAAAAGGAAATCCACGAGAAAAATATAAAATAGTCTGCATACAGGATTCATCATTACCAAAGAACGAAGACCTTCATCCGAAGTTTAAACATTACAACCTACATAATTTGTCTAGAGACAATTCGAGAGGCGGAGGATTAGTTACCCTAGTACATGAGTTATTGCATGTCGAAGGCTGTGATATAAAGATTACCAAAAATTTAGAGTACATAAAAATGAATATAAGAGTTACCAAAGAATTACAATTTACTCTAGTCAACACATATATACCATCCCAGGGAATTGAACAACATAATATCCCAGTTAACAACATAATACTAACATCTTACTTTTAGGCGAAGTCAAGCCGAATAATAGAGAGAAGATGACGAGATGGGAAAATACCCAGCTAGGAGGAAAATAGAACGTCATTGTAGAACTATAAAATAAAACAGATTAAAATTAAATATGCAAATGTGGGAAACGAATTAGGAAAAAAAACACTCAGGTAAAAGTAAAATTAAATCAAATATGCGAAATTAAAAGGAAAAACGGACAAGTGGAGGGTGAAATAGAAAAAAAATAATATTCTTAGAAAAGTGACTTTTCTATGGGCGAATGGAGTCGCGGTTATGATGCAATAAACTGCAAAGCTGAGTGCGAAAAAAGGGCGAATGGAAATGAAAAATTCAACAAAAATTAAACACAGCAAAGAAAATTATGAGGGTCACTAAAACACAAGTGAATAAGCCACTAAATTTCGGAACCAAACACAATTCCAAATTCGAAGAGCTGTCGCCGAAGCTACTAAATTCTTTTAACACAAACCTAAAAATTACATATGGAAAATTAGAAATACCCTACTAGTATAGACGTACTTATGAGAGGTTGCAAGTGAAATCACAGATAGAATACATGGAAAAGTATTGAATAAAATGTGTAATAGAGACATATAATCTGTTAGGAAGCTTAGCTCTAAAAGTGCCAATCTACAGAAATAATAGGTTGTAACATAGCAAATAAATTCCAATTGCAATAAGTATGTTACATGATATATTTGTTACTTAGTAAATGTAAAATCGGCTTTGCTTAGAAGAAATTTTTGTTTTTTTGAAAACATGTTTCATCGACCGAGCTGGATGGAAATTCTCAAAAAATTTCTGAATGCACAATGGTGGGAGCAGTTCAGAATTCTCGTGTTAAGCTTCTGTGGGATATTGACAAAGCACTCACTCGCAACATGTCTCTGAGGGAGGAGCAAAATGGTCTAGCATCATATAAATTTGTATAAAATTTTTAAATGATTTAATTTTCTAAATTAATTAAAAAATGGGAAATGTTATTGGTGGCTTTGTTACATATAGTTTGTTGTTTCAAAAATTTATAAGTAAACTAGTGTAATTATAATATTTTTTACCAAAACCACGTGAGTGTAAGTGATTGCCAAAGGTATGTTGTAAATTAATTTTTTTATAAATATTTTAGTTTCGACCAAATCAGTAAATATAAAATACCAGAATGCAATTAATATAGCTTTGTCATAGAACATTTTTAAAAGATGTAAACTTAGATATTTATTTATTTATTAAGTAATAAAGAGCAGTAAGCAGATTATAAAATAAATATAATATATTGAATATAAAATTAATTTGAAAATTAATTCTCTTATATAAAGATAAACGAGAATTTAATATAACCTGTCTTTGTTAGATCTATTAAACATACATGCCAGTCTTCCTGAGTTGATTATTAACGTCTTCCTGAGTTGATAGTCAGATATAATTGTTTAGACAAACAATTAATCCGGCGAGTCTCTGTAAGTACAAGTGGATAAAGGTAATTAAAGTTTTTTAACTAAGTCAATTAACACGACGAGCCCATTTGCAAAATCCGGGGGCTGCAAGGTTAGTAATTAGATCAATAATTTGTTAACTAAAATAAAACGAAAGTTTGGTAGGAAATGTTCAGTATTAAAATTTATTAAAATTTTTTTTAGCAGTTTAAATTGGGATGGACAGTTTAGAACAATATAACTTTTCAAAGTATAATGTATGGCAGATAGATACAGTGTATTTGTTAAAATTAAAGTAGGTTTTAAAAATAAACTGGATTCGCAAAACCAAAGAGCAAGACCAAAGACAAGATAATACATGTGTTCTGTTAAACAAAGAATGGAAATATTTCAATGCTAACAAATGTTTAGCTTAATAAATTAGTAAAGAGCAAAAAAAAGCTCAAAGGTTAACAATGGAATACGTTTAGAAGTATTGGCTTGAAGTTCTACAGAGGGTTAAAAATAAAATTCCAAGTGAGGAAGATAGGACCAGTTAGGTTGAACCTACGAACAATTGAAATCGGTTCAAGGTCAAATACAACAGATTCAAATCACTAATATGTCCCTTAAAAATGTAGTAGTTTGACGGTAAGTTTTTTGAAATTTTCTTAAATATATTATTGTTATATAATCTGAAACCGTCATAAAAAAGTTAATTTGAAAAGTGCTACAAGTAGCCCGAAAAGATAGGGGTGGTCGACCGTTATCAATGGAGAAACGGATCCAAGCTACCGGGCGCTAATTTATAGATCCGTTTTGGACAAAAAATTATATAATTTATACAATCATTTTTTTAAAATAAAATAATAAAATTTAAAATAAAGGGATGTTATTTGAGTTTAATTCAAACGATGTAATTCACTTTCACTTTAAAATATTAAATTTGTACAACAAGAATATTTTATGTACGATATTATATGTAATATAAATGGTAATATATTTAATTATAAATGAACATTTATTATAAAATATTATATTTGTACAAGAGAATAATATTTTATATCAGATATTAATGTAATATAAGTGTTATTAATAAATGATTATTTATTATAAAATAATAAATGTGTAAAACAAGAATATTTTATATACGATATAAATGTAATATAAATGTTATTAATAAATGAATATTTATTATAATATATTAAATTTGTAAAACATGAATATTTTATATACGATATAAATGTAATATAAATGTTATTAATAAATGAATATTTATTATAATATATTTAATTTGTACAACATGATTATTTTATATACGATATAAATGTAATATAAATGTTATTAATAAATGAATATTTATTAGAATATATATTAAATTTGTAAAACATGAATATTTTATATACGATATACATGTAATATAAATGTTATTAATAAATGAACATTTATTATAAAATTTTATATTTGTACAAGAAGATGATATTTTATATACGATATTAATGTAATATAAATGTTATTAATAAATGAATATTTTTTATAATATTTTAAATTTGTACAATATGAATATTTTATATACGATATAAATGTAATATAAATGTTAATAATAAATGAACATTTATTATAAAATTTTATATTTGTACAAGAAGATGATATTTTATATACGATATTAATGTAATATAGGTGTTATTATTAAATGAATTTTTATTATAATATATTAAATTTGTACAATATGAATATTTTATATACGATATAAATGTAATATAAATGTTATTAATAAATGAACATTTATTATAGAATTTTATATTTGTACAAGAAGATGATATTTTATATACGATATTAATGTAATATAGGTGTTATTATTAAATGAATATTTATTATAAAATATTAAATTTGTGCAACAAGATTATTTTATATACGATAAAATTAATATAAGTGTTATTATTAAATGAATATTTAATATAATATATTAAAATTGTAGAAGATATTATTTTATATGCTTTAATATAAATGTTATTAATAAATGAATATTTATTATAAAATAATAAATGTGTACGACAAGATAATATTTTATATATGATATTATTATAATATAAATGTTATTAATAAATAAATATTTATTATGAAATAATAAATTTGTACAATATTATATTTTATATACCTTAGTAAGGATATATAGATTTTTAAAATAACTGAATATTTATAATAAAATATTAAATACCTGCAATACCCTAACGAACATTAGTTTATGCACAGTAAAAAAATAATAATTTATCAATTGCAGTAACAAAAATTGCAAATATATTACATTAAGTGATAATGGCTATATCTTTTGAGTATTTTAAAGAATAAAAAATGAGGAACATTTTCGAAATATATTGTCAGAACCTTTTATACTATTATTCATAATTAATACTTAAATAGAAATGATGCTAAACATATATATGATATTTCTTTCATTAAACTAAATATATAATACTAAAAAAACTTATAAATTGTTACACTTGCCTATAGTAGCACTTACTTTATATTGTTGAGGACGGCCGTTCCGGGAGATGTGTCCCATTGTAAACTCAGACCGTTACTAATCTCCAGAAACGGCCTAAAGTCCTAATAGAAGCATGTGTAACAACTCACAAGTGTTTTAGTTGAAAACTAGTAGCTCACGTGAAGATAAAAACAATAAAATAAATATATATGATTTTATCTGTATATTTACAATGGAAAATGTTCAATTACATATAATATTTTTAAGAAATATGCAGTATATTTTGAATTATATGCGAATAAAAAATGGTATTCAATATTAGCATTAACGGGTGTATAGAGAACGATGGAAAACAATTTACGAACTACAATACTGAAATAATAAGACTGTCAAGCAGAGTATTGAGTAAAATCAGGTAGTTAAATTAATATTTTTATATTTTCCTATATCTCCACTCATTTCGTATATTTTGTCAATTTAATGTAAGAAAATTAAATGTACCAAAGAAATAACTGTTGGTTAATAAAATGTAATCTAATTTAATTAATAGTCTGAGTTAATTACTCACCTAAATTCCTGTAGAACGAAATTAGACAACATTTTGTAGCTATAGCAACTTAAATCGGGATATAAATGCAATACTATCTTATTACATAGGGATACTGTTATAAAGGAGTTCACTCTTGGGAATTTCGTTTAAAATGTGGGCTAGCTTATTTAAAGAGTTGTTTTTAGTGTCTTCGGATGTATACCGCCAAGAGATTCTGCTCGTCAGGTCTCATCCTGGAAATAAGGGTCGTCCCACTCAAATCCTACCCTTATAAATTCAGGAGAATTCAATTGGAAGATAAGGACAACAAAACAGTGAATACAAATTGAAAAATTCTAAAATAAGTGATAACGTTTTTTCAACTACTCTGTATATAAGTAAACATTTGATAAATATTATTGTGTTAACTTTCTATGGAAAATTCAAAAAACAGAGGATTCAATGTGAAAAATTGAAAGGTAAATCCTTTCATCTGGCAAACTCTGGTATTAGTTTCAACTCTGAAAATGTGAATCCAATCTAGCCTAATGTTTATCCTATTACTATAACAAAATGAGAAAGAAAAAAGATCGAATAATTGACCTTCCGATTAATATAGTTTCGGGCAATCGACTTTCTACGTTATTACACTTTATATTAAAACTTTAGCTTGGTACAGGCAATGTAGTCCCAAATGTGACTAAATATTCATATTTTTTTTGTTTTAACCCTTAAATGCATGATTTTTTGTTTTTAATTGAAAAAAATTGTTCTTATATAGTTAAATGTGTAAGTAACAGGAAAAATACTTGAAAAAATATACAATTAATTTTACATTATTTTTTTTCAAAAAAACCTTGTGTTGCAGAACTACAACAACATGCACACAAACACCTACTTTTTATTATCTAAATCACCAACTACAATATTGTTAGCTTACACTATATTTACATTTATATGTTATTCTATGATGTAAAATGGTAATTACAATTATTATAAAATAACTTACCTAACTTTCTTAATGTTTTTAATATAATTAAATATTAACAAATCAAATTTTGTTAACAAAATCAAGAAATTTTGTTCCATTTTAAAAATAAAAATTACAAACAAATTAATTATTTTAGAAATATGTAGAAAACTTATATTATATTGCAATTATAATCAATTTTATAAAAAATTAAATACATCATCATAAAAATATTACATACATCAATTTTATAAAACTAATAATAGCTTCAATAAACAAAGTGAATTCTATTTTTTAAAAAACAAATAAAAATTATAATGGTTTACTGAATTTCCCAGGAATTAGCATTTTGAATGGAAATCCTTGTAGCAGTTATTACTTTTATTATAGCAGAGAACACCCCCACACTTGTCACATTTAGTCTGTGAAAACCCTTTACAACCCGGCATTCTACATCTATTCCGGTTTGTCCACACAGGCCAGTGGCCTATGTTATCAGTTCTCATGTCTTTTGCTGGGACATGTTGTGTTGGTCCTCTCCGTTTTTTAGCCTGAAGTTGTTGCTCTACATTGATGCTGCCAGGACGGCCACGTTTTGGTGTTATGCAGCTTCCGAAATTACAAAGTGTCTCTGCTAATTCACTTCGAAAGACAGCCATTGTCATTAATTGTTTTTTTTTGTCTACACCTTTTTCTATGTTCACTCTTTTATATAGAAGCCATGCATTTATCACCGTCATATCTATCATGTGATATACTACTCTCAAATACCACTTTCGACTTTTGACGCGTATAAGACATCGTCCCACATAAGCATCCATATTGTCAACTCCACCCATACAAGCATTGTATTCTTTGACAATGTTTGGACAAGAAATTTCAATTCTTTTCTTTAATTTTCTATCATACCTTTCAATTTTTCCTACTGGTTGAACTCGCACCTAATTCAAAACCATCATCAGAGTTGTAACCATTATCAATAAATTCATTTAAATATTCCTCTAGCTCATTATCAGTTAAATGTTTACTATTAAAATGTTTCCTATACATGATTTTTTAAACGAAATATAATTCTCAAAATTAACTAGGTTTATACTTGATAGGTTATGTTTGTCAGGCTTAGGTATCTCTACTGCATGGTGTTGTATAAATGCAACAAATGTTTGGAGCACTTTTAAAAAACTATGCTTTATATTTTAAGTAAATAAAAACACACACTAGTTCATTAAACACTACTGTTGCTATTCATTATTTTTTTTAACCACTAAACCTACAAAAAACTATAAAATAAACACTTGTACTTGAGAGCAAATACTTCAAAGAGTAGTCACCTGAGAAACACATGGTACAAATGATACACTAGCGCTACCAAGCAGCCATTGTATTAACTAAGGGTTACATAGTATGTTGCTGAAATACTACACTATGCAGTAGAATCCCTAAAGTTCATTCATATTGATTGGAAAGCAAAAATACGGTTTGTTGTATTTCTGCAACAGTATGCACTTAAGGGTTAAACTACTCGTTTGAATAGAATTATCGGTTTGAAGTTCTACTGAATAGTTGAGAAACTGGGAGTTCGAAAAAAGTAGATTTCTGATAATTAAGGTTCATCTTATTTAAATCTGGATATAACTCATTCTACTATATGAAACTTTCATTACAACCTCAGTGCAATGTAATATCATAATGTAGTATAATAATGCACAGTGTAGTGTAATAATGTAGTATAATAATTTAGTTTAATAAAGCACAGGGTAGTATAATTATGCACGATTTAGTTTAATAGTTTAGTATAATAATGCTTAGTGTAATATAATAATTTAGTATAATAATGTAGTACAATTATGCACAATATAGTATAATAGTGCACTATTATAATGCACAGTTTCGTGCGAGTGTACTATATATTCATAAACAACAATTGCACTAAAAGACATTTCAAAACACTTCCTCACTCACGCAATTTTCTAGCATTCTCAAAAGAATTATCTTATAAAGCCCTACTTAGATCAGAAACAAGCAATTGAAGCGTCATGAACATGTTCAGATAAAGCCTAACCAATTAGATAAAGACACCATAATCAATTACTAGATCACATATCCATTTCACGAAAGATAGAGTTAGGGACAACCAAGAAAAAACTGTTGCCAAGGAACTAAAAATCCACGAGAAAAAAGAAACAGCGGAAATTGCGAATGGAAAAATATTAATCAATAAAACTAAGTAAAGAGTAAAAAAAAGTATTTAACGATAAATAGTGAAAAAATAGTGATTAAATTTAAACTACCTTTGGTAAATATTAATAATAACATTACATTTGCTCTAGTTCAATTAAACACTTATCAACTAAAACAATTATGTTTAAAAGTAGATCTACTCACAATCACACAATCATGCTATTCTTCAACAGTGTAACATCTAAATCCCTCTTTTCCAGGCTTGTTGGTTGATGTGATACAGAAGCAGCTCGCACATATTGGTTGTATATATATATATATATATATATATATATATATATATATATATATTTATATTGAAACGAATTACGTGTATCTATTCAGTACTTCCATATCTATTATTTGAATAGGTAAACAATTGAAAGCTGGCAACTGGTGGAACATACTAAACATCCATTGTTTAGTAACAATACAACAGTTTTTAAACTACGTATTTCGAACCTAACACGTCAAACTAATGTTATACGTCAAATATCCCAAACCGTATCATTATCTTGTTGTACTCGTAAATATCTTTCATATAAAGGTTTACGCTAAACGACAAAACCTTAATACTAAATGTAAAATGAAAAGATTTATGCAAATATAATTATATGAATATCTCGTTTGAATACGCAAGAATCTGGTCTTCAAGAACCTGCCCGACAACTTGGGCAGATATCAGCAGGACCTACCGTTTTTTAGCACTTTTTTCTAACAGTCTTTTATAGGTATTCCAACATCAATGGAGTCAACAAACTATATAGGCTAAGTATCAACCTGAATGTTTAAATTTGCCTGGTATTTTAACGAAAATGGAGGATAGATACCTAGACTAGGTACTATCAGGTTGGGTCCATGACTAGAACGGTTTGTATCAACAGAAGAGTTATCATTTTAGTGGTATTTTGATATCAGTGGAGTCGACGTATCAAGCCTAGGAGAGTTATGATATGAGTGGTCTTTTGACTTGAATCGTGGAATGTTATATAGCCCCAGATATTGTCATGGCAGTTATGATTTGAATATTATTTTGACATGATGGTATGATTATTACAGATATGGTATTGGTGCTCTTTTAACTGAAATGGATTCACCTTGTCTAGCCCCAGGTATGACCTGTACAGTTATGATTTGAGTGGTCTTTTGTCTTTAACTGATTCCTTGTTATATAGCCTCAGATACTATCATTGCAGTTATGATTTGAATGTCATTTTAACATGATTATATGATTATTACAGGTGAGGTATTCATGGTCTTTAAACTGAAATCGATTCACCATATCTCGCCCCAGGTATCACCAGAACAGTTATGGTTTGAGAGGTCTTTTAACGGAGGCATGTTATGTAGCCTCAGATATTATCAGGGCTGTTATGATCTAAATGTTATTTTGACAAGATGGTATGATTATTACAGGTAAGGTATTGGTGGTCTTTAGAATGAAATGGATTGACTATTCCCTATCATACTTCCCATTCTTATGGACTCGTATTACCCCCGCCATGTCCTTCAACAAAGTCCCCCGTACTACCACGTCTTACCACCATCATTTCTCACGTTTTATCACAGTCGTTTCCTACAACAAATTCGCCCGTATTCACACGTGTTATCAACGTAATTTCCTTCAACAAAGTTCCCCTTACTCACACGTGTTATCACCGTCATTTCCTTCAACAAAGTCCCTCGTACTCACAAGTGTTATCATCGTGTTAACCTTCAAGTAAGTTCCCCGTACTTCTAGCGGTTATCGTGTCGTTATTCGGAATCCAACCCTTTAATCATTGTTTTTACGTTACTCTCACATTAGTGTCCTATTACCCCACCAGCGCAATTTTCAACCAACTACAAAACAATAATTTGGCTATATCATGTCATTTGATTATGAATAAATACACTAAAAACAGATAATACTTTAAAAAAAAAATTTTCTACACAAATTCATAGTAGATAAAAGTCTTAGTGGAAGGAAATACAAGAGAAAATAAAGGGAAAGTGGAAACTTAGAGCCTTCGAGAGGTCACAGAATCATGTGCAAACATTCAGTGTGATATGTGTAACAAATATGAAATAAACCCTATATTATCGTATTGTTGTAATAATCTGATGAGATCTATATATTAATATTTATGTAAAAACATTAAAAGTCTGCTTTCCCTAACGGTGTATCATTTCTTCTTTATTAAACGCGTTTAAGATGATTTTCCCTCACCATAACTATCTCCGTACTGAGAAGAATTTCACGTTTCATTTATGCACTCAACTACACAACACACACACACACACACAAACACACACACACACACACACAAACATACACACACAACACGCATACACACACACACACACACACAGACACACAAACATACACACACACCCACACCCACAAACAAACACACACAAACACACACCTACACCCACACACATACACACACACACACACACACACACACACACACACACCACACCCACACCACACCCACCCACACACACACACACACATACACACACACACACACACGCACACACACACACACACACACAAACACACATACACACATACACAAACATACACACACAACACGCATACACACACACACACACACACACACACACACACACACACAAACACACACACACACACACACACACACAAACATACACACACAACACGCACACACACACACACACACACACACACACACACACACACAAACATACACGCACACCCACACCCACAAACAAACACACACAAACACACACCCACACCCACACACATACACACACACAAACACACACCCACACCACACCCACACCACACCCACACCACACCCACACACACACACACACACACACACACACACACACACACACACATACACACACACACACACACACACACACACACACACACACACACACAAAACACATACACACATACACAAACATACACACACAACACGCATACACACACACACACACACACACATACATACACACACACACACACACACACACACACACACACACACACACACACACACACACACACACACACACACACACACACACATACACATACACACACAGACACACACAAACACACTGCCGCGGCCTTCCCGAACTTCTCGTTCCTCGGCGGGAGCTGTCACCCTACAGTCCGACTGCTGTAAAAATATGATCTCACCCGACTTACCAGTTCCTGGTATCTGTGGTGTGTCGAGCTCGATCTGCCAGTGAATAAATTCCGGGACTTTGTTTTGATAAAACCGACCACAAGGTTTTTACATTACTTAAGAGTTAATGTATTTCTTATACCTTGGCTGAAATTATTTGTAACGAACTTTATTCTTAATTCTATGTTATTTATTTAATTTCTACTCTTTTTAGTGATTGGAAAAATTCTATGAATTTTATTTAATTAATACCAACACAAGATGGTTTTAATAAAATCAATCACCGTTTGTTATAAATTGTTTAATTCTCTAAATTTGAAATATTATTTAAAAGATTCTATTACATGATGTTTACTTATTCTGGAAACTTAACTCATTTTACGTTTCTTTTTTAATAAGCAATTATTTTTACATTAAATACGTATTAACTGATTTTTGAATTTATTTCTGCATTTTCTTAAAATTTGTCACAATTTTGCTTATATTATTGGTCAACATCTTTCATAGTCTATCCTTGAACAGGTCGCCTCTTAAAGTTCAAATTACACACTTATATTTACTCACATATTCAATTAAACAAGAAAATAATTTATATTAATTTGTTTTATTACATGTCCATATAACCCTTTCATGAAAGCAACAGGTGAAATTACTTCTTAGTAATACTGTGTTTTAATTATTTCAGTGCTCCCACACATAATTCTGCTGGACTTTAGTAAGTATTTCAGTTGATTTATTTTTAATCAATTATCTAATCCTGGTTTCTTCATATCTGATATATGGACATAGAACATTTTAAACTGTGATTATAAAGTAAATCACTTCATATTCTATTGTTTCAAGATTCTCTTGATATTTATGGCAATAACATTTAAATACATTACTTTATTTATTATTTTGAATATCAAGTGGATAGACTAATTGTTTTGTTAAACAAATGTAAATTTAATCATTTGGTTTTCATATTTGATATAAATTACTGGAACAGTATTTTATTTTATAACCACCTTTTATGAAGCTTTTTGAAAATAAGTCATTTGCTTCATATTCTCCTAATTTTAATTTAATTTTTTATTAATTGATGATTTTACTATTAATTCAAAATCTGGTAATTATTCTTTTTTTTTAATTGATTTATACTATTAAAATTTCGACTTGCCCCAAAACTTTCACTGTGATTGTTCCTCTTGTCCCTTGGATGTTGTCCTGGAATCCTTGGTCCCCCCTCGGATGTGGTCCTGGAGTCCTCGGGTCAGCAGCAAACGCATTAGATCTGTTTCAGGACCGTCTTTAATACTTTTCTACATTAATTTACATTTTACAAAAATAATAAAAAGTTCATTCTAGTGGAAGCGTCCCAAAGCAGACCATCTTCACGGCCATCTAGGGCTAGTTGTTGTGTTTAGCCACGGAACATCTGCCTGGAAACGAATCTGGATGTCCTTGCTAAAAATACGTCCGTTCGGTTCTAAATCTTGTATGCGTCTCTCGACTCGCTTTCTCCAAAGGCGGTTCCCTACCTCTTCTACAAGCCTCTTTTTATCTACCTTAGACAAGCCAGTTCAAACCTGTAAGGGGGTTGTCTATTAAACTTTCTCTTTTATTTTAGGTCCGATTTTAGCTAGGCCTCCTAAGTGTTCCTTGGAATTTAAATAATTCCTTAAACCATGGTCCATTATCATGATTTGAGATGCTGCTACAAACTTGATTGACATTTCTAGCCCTTAACGTTCGTGAGTTGCGCTACTTTAGTAATATTTCTTCTTCCCTCGACAGTTTATCGTTTTTGGGGCAATTACACAACCTTTCTTTCCTTTACTCTATTAGTACATAATTTCATTTATATACATTTCATTAATTTTGCTTTCAACACAATTATCTTTTATGTAATTTTATATTTAGCTTCAGTGGTTCATTTCTAAAATTTTAGGCTTACTTTTTCTACGTTTGTTATTGAATATAATTAACAAATTATTACTTTTTTCCTATAACAATGTTTTAAAAGATTTTGGGCTAGCCTCACAACACACACACACACACACACACACACACACACACACACACACACACACACACACACACACACACACACACACACACACACACACACACACACACACAAACACACACACACACACACACACACACACACACACACATACACACAAACACACACACACACACACACACACACACACACACATATATATATTATATATATATATATATATATATATATATATATATATATAGGCCTATATATATATATATATATATATATATATATATATATATATATATATATATATATATATAGATAGATAGATAGATAGATAGATAGATAAGTAATGTGAACTAATATTGTGAACTTTACTGAATAAAATGCGTACTAGAATAATTCCTGCTTACGCAGCTTTTCTATTGTGCAGGTGGTGAGACTGTTTTAAGTCAATGTGAATTTAAATTCTGTATCGAACAGACATCTCCTCTCCAGCTGAGTGTACATCAGTTGTAATTGTATTTGCTCAGCTAAATTAATGTAACAGTTTTCAAAAGTAATTATTATTAATTAACACAGGGTGTAAAAATAAAAATCATTTTTTAAAAACCTTTCAAGCTTAATAAAACACGTAACTGGCGCAGTCGGTAGGACACCTCAGGAAAATTAGTGAATATAATTTTTTCGGTATAAATCGTTAACCGAGGTACTGCAACCACGATAAAATTACAGAGTGCATATCTTTAACGGTATCGGCCAACTTGTTAAGTGAATATCTACAAAAACCTAATAGACTGAATATCTGTTACGAACACGAGTGAACATCGTGACATGAGAAGGAAGATTTAAAGTGAAAGAAAGTAGAAAATAGATCCTAGAAAATATTATTAAGAAAAGAGTTACACATTTAAGATATTATTGATTTTAATTTTAATATTTTTAAAAATAATAATATAAAATAATGGCAACGCCAAAATTAAAGAAAAAGTACCTAGACATGATACCAGAGTGTAATGGTGAACCCACTATGCTCAATAGATTTGTCTCTCTATTTGTGACAAAATAGTTAATAAGTTCTATGTAAAATCCAGAGAATTTTCAAAATGAATATTTATTCTCATCTATACTGGCTAAATTAAAAAAGCCAAGATTAGAGATAGTCGTTAATCTAAATTCCTATAATTGGAATGAAATAAAAAATGTTTTAGTAAGTAGCTATTCCGATAAAAGAGATTGTTTCACTTTAAATTTAGAAATGCCAGAGGTAAAAAAAGAAACTAATGAATCACCATTTAAATTTTACGGAGCCTCAAAAGCAAATTGCAAAAGATGTTTTAATTGAATATGTACAAAATATAACTTTAACAGTTCACCTTAGAGGTTTGCATGAACCTGTAGGATTAATTAATCTTCATTCAAAAAATCTCCATTCACTTAACGAAGCACTTAACATGCTTACAAATGACTTTCAATTTAAAAATAATAAACTATTTCAAAATGTTAAACAAAATATTCCACCCAGAGCCCAACAATACCAGCCTATTCGTAGACCCATTCCGAACAATCAAGCCTTCCACAATTATAGACCAAATTATCAAAACAACCCTAATCAATTCACCAAACCAAACTCCTACTACGTACAATCAAATAAAAAACAAAGACAATCCATTAATTACGCACCTCAAAAGGTTCACCAAAAATTCGAACCAGAACCAATGAGCATTTCCACACGTCACACAGGAAACGTATTAGGCAAAATAGACTTTACCAAATGACAGGAAAACCGATACAGGAAGAAAATTATGATCCTCCAATGAACCAATTGACTGAACAGATGAGAAACTCTTACCTGACCAAACAAACAGACTATGAAAAGCAAGAGGACCCTGATGAATATATTGCCTTCGATAATTCAACACAAGAAGAAATTGCATGTGGAATCACGCAAGAAAATAATCTAAAAATATTGATTGATACTGAAAGCTCTAGATCATTCATAAAAAAATCATAAAACAGGAAGCATTTGAAGTGGGCATGGCTCATGGAGTGTTGAAAGAAAAATACAGCTGTGCACTACCACTTTTAGGAAAAGAAACAACCAAATTCTATTTATTTGATTTTCATAAAGATTTCGACTTGCTCCTTGGATTAGACAATATAAAAAAAATTAAAAATTATTTTAAATTTGGGAATGAAAAATTAATATTTCGTAACAAACAAATCTCGATTGAATATTTTAACACGGAGGAACAAAGTAATAATAATAATAATAATAATAAAGACAAATGTCAAGAACATAATGCACAAAATGGGACAACAAGCTATGTTATACAAGCCCTCACTAGACAAACAGTTAAGTTTAAAATACAAAATATTAATAATGGAAAAAGGATCCTATCATATAAACACTGAAATGGGTTGGAAAATCCACAGTGCATAGTTTCAGTGTATAAGGGTGAAGTCTATTGCCCTATTATAAATAACACAGAAGAAAATATATAAATAACAATAAATGCACCACTAGAATTACAACCTTTAAATGATTACAATGTTCTTGAGCCTAATGGAATTCAAACAAACGCTAATTTTAATATGTTAGGTTAAAACAGAAAAAACCAAGAGGAAAAAATTTAGACTCATCAAAATTTATGGTTTAAAAACGCAAGCCAAGCTCATTATTTACCGTTTGTTTGCTTCAATACTTTGACCTCAATTACATAAAAAAGACAGTTGTTTGAACTGAACCAATCAGTAGTCTCAGATGATAAGAAAGCTGTATCATTCACTAGAACTCTGCGTATCAGTCACCATGGAGACGCCACAGCTGGTTGCGTTAGTTTGTGTCTTTTTTGGAGTCATTATTGGGGTGTGTTTCGTGATAATGTACTTTGAGCTTTGATTGCAAACACTCAATGAGGTAAAATACATTTCAGCTTATCGTAGTTAGTTAGTTACTCAGATAAAATTAATTTTAATGCAGTTAGTATATCTTGGATGTAGAAAACATTTTATGAAATACACAAATATCTAAGAAAGAATAAGATACATACACATACACACACACACACATACACGCACCCACACAGCACGCACACACACTCACACAAGGACGCACGCAAGCACCCATGCATACACGCACATACACACGCACCCACGCAGCACACATACACACTCTTACAAGGACGCACGCAAGCACCCATGCATAAACGCAAAAACACACGCACCCACGCAGCACACACACGCACTCACACAAGGACGCACGCAAGTACTTATGCATACACGCACATACACACGAACCCACGCAGCACACATACACACACACTCACACAAGGACGCACGCAAGCCCCATGCATACACGCACATACACACGCACCCACGCAGCACACACACACACTCACAGAAGGACGCACGCAAACACCCATGCATACACGCACATACACACACACACACACACACACACACACATACACGCACCCACGCAGCACGCACACGCACTCACACAAGGACGCACGCAAGCACCCATGCATACACGCACACACACACACACACACACACACATACACGCACCCACGCAGCACGCACACGCACTCACACAAGGACGCACGCAAGCACCCATACATACACGCACATACACACACACACACACACACACACACACACACACACACACACACATAACGCACCAACGCAGCACGCACACGCACTCACACAAGGACGCACGCAAGCACCCATGCATACACGCACATACACACCAACCCACGCAGCACACACACACACACACTCACACAAGGACGCACGCAAGCACCCATGCATACACGCACATACACACGCACACACGCAGCACGCACACGCAATCACACAAGGACGCACGCAAGCACCCATGCATACACGCACATACACACGCACACACGCAGCACGCACACACACACACACAAGGACGCACGCAAGCACCCATACATACACGCACATATAAAAAGAAGGAGGTTTATGTTTAAGATTTTATGTAATACAGACGAACAAGAGAAAATTTATGAATTATTTTTTGAGACTTGTTAAAATTTATTTTGACCTAAATGTAATTTATAATTGTCTTGACTTCCAACTAGTTTGTTAAACTCAACACAAACTAAACAATGATCGTCTGTTTCTACAATTTCCTCTGGATCTAGTGTAAAGCTATTATTTCGTCTTCTAAAGAAAAAAAACAGAAATATTATATTTTTTAAAAGAGATAGGTTTAGTGGAAGTCCTCTCATTTTTTTATAGGAGATGAAATAAAAAATGTTCTACGTTTTAATTATTATTTACTTAAAGAATAATAATACTGCTTAGTAACATATGATCTCTGTTCAAGTGCATGCACTTTAAGCTGTTTTATCTACTTTAATTTAACATATGATTTATCAATGCAGCTAAGCCTATAATTCACTTTTTGTTTGATACAACACTTCAAACTCAATTGAAAATAGCAGAGCCAATCAATAATCATAGAGCATAAGAAAAAATGAAACATTTACTAGGAAGCTGCGTATCAGTCACCATGAAGACTCCACAGCTGGTTGCGTTAGTTTGTGTATATTTTGGAGTAATTATTGGGGTTTGTTTCTTGATAGCTTTGGCAATGTACTTTGGACTTTAACTGCAAACACTCAATGAGGTCAAATACATTTTCAGCATACCTTGGTTAGGTAGTCACTCAGATAAAAATATTTGCAATGTAATTAGGGAATTAGGATGTAGTAAACAATTCATGAAATACACAGCTATTCAGAAGAGAATAGGATACACTCAAATGCGCACACGCACACACACACACACAAACAAACATACATACGCAAACACACACATACACACACATACACACACATACAGACAAACATATACACACACAGACAGACAAACATACACACACACACACACACACACACACACACACAAACACAGACATAGATACAAACACAGATAAACATATACACACACACACATACACAGCTCCCCCCACACACATACAAATATATAAATATATATATATATATATATATATGTGTGTGTGTGTGTGTGTGTGTGTGTTAACTGTTTTATTAAGCTTGAAAAGTTTTTTAAAATGATTTTAATTTTACAAACCTTTTTTTTTAATTACGAAACATTTCATTTTGAAATGATTAAAATAAATTAGCTTAACAGAATGCATTTACAACTGATGTACATTCAGCTGGAGTGGAGAGGTCTGTTCGATACAGAAGTTAACTACACACTGATTTAAAACAGTCTCATCACCTACACAATGGGAAAGCTGCGTAAGCAGGAATTATCTTAGTACGCATTTTAGTAAAGTTTAAAATATTAGTGCACATAACTGTTATATATATATATATATATATATATATATATATATATATATATATATATATATACATTGTACATTCATATTTACGCTTTCATACAAAACAGACGATCAAGAGAAAAAATGTCAAATATTAGTTGAGATTAGGTAAAATTTATTTTTAAATAAATGTTATTTGAATTCGTTTGTTTACTTTTAACTGATTTGTTTATCGAACGCTTTTTTACTTTAAATGATGTTTGTCTGTTTCTACGTTTTTTTTCATGTTCGTCTTTTTTCTACCTTTTCTTTATAATAGTAAACATTCACATATTCCTAAAATTCTGATTCTAGTGTAAAATTTCTTTTGTATCTTCTGAAGATAAAATAAATAGTAATATTTTCCAAATTATTCTAATATTAAATTTTATTAAAAACAAAAAACAATGAACAAATGGGAATGCAATTTTATGTTTGTAAAGTAAAACGTAACTCTTTGGGATAAATGGGAAGATAGGACTTTGAGACTTCTATTCCGTCAATTACAACTATTCCTTGTCAAAGTCATTGGAAATAGATAACATTCGTTTTTATTTACTAAATAAATGTAGTAATAAACGGTGATAGGAGAAATAATTAGGAATGTAATGCTGAGATAAGGAGCCTTGTTATGGATCACGTGGCAAATCTCACACCACGTGAGCGTCTCTAAGGTTTATAAGGTTATACAAATATTAAAAAAAATTGTTTTTATTTCAATTACTTTTAAGTAGAAAAATAAGAATTAACACGTGCATTACTTGAAACATCCATTGTTAAATCTCAATACTCAAAATATTTCAATAGAGATACGTAGTATGTTAATGCGTTTGGAAGTACGAGTACATTATATCTCTGTACTCGCACATGTATAAAGATTGTTTGACTTAATGACCTGTAAACAGCAATCGTATCGAAAGGTCACATTTCAAAGGTTTAAAATGTAAAAATAGATTGGTAAGTTCTGAAATAACAAAATACTATTTTTGTTATATTTAAAAATTATTCTACATTTAACAGTTATTAAAAATATTTTTATTGATAAGGTTATTAATAATGCTGCTACATTCACGCAGATGAAGGACTTTCCTGCTAAACCGAGAAAAGCGACCAAAGACATCTATAAACGTGAAGAAATTACACTGAAGTTGAAGCGCATATTTTCGTACATTCACTATAAATGTTATTATTAACTAGGTATTAACTTTAACTTTGCACTGTTTTTGTTTTGAAGATCTTTTAGCTTAAAATTTATTCACTTTGTCTATATTTTATCTATACTATAGATTTATCTATACTATACATTTATTTGTTCACAAATAAATTTTATCCAAAATCACTGTTTGTTCTTCTTTCGCTTAATGTAGTTATTGTACGACAAAGATAACTGTCAGGTAGTAATGAACCTAATAATTTTTGTAAATACCTTTACTGTCTCACCGCTTTACTGTAAATACCTTTACCCCTTTAGAACCACTTATTTTACAAGCTTACATTGATATTGGATTATTAGTTTGATAATTATAACTGATAATATGAATATTATAATAATAACTCATAATAACCACTAAAAATTAATTTTATAAAAATAAGTCAATTAGGTATTGTGTGTACTACGATTGTAGTAAGATACCACCAAATTGACTTTGGTATAAAACTCCACTATAAATTTATAATAAAAACCATTTGGACGTGGCATAAGAAATATTGTCCATTGTTTTACTTACATGAGTGAAATAACTCGACAAGCTTTATGACCTTGTATTTGTGTTTTTAACTTATTTTTAAAAAGGCATTTATCAATCTTACGCATTTGCTGTTCCATGAATTAGTGTCCAAGAAAGAATCAAAATATGGGAGAAATAAGTTCTTATTTTGATATGAGCATTAGTAACGGAATATCTACTAACAATATATTTATAACAAGCATAAACCATTCTGCAATACATAATCCACGTTAATAAAAACTATATTTCTTGATAACAAGAGATAAATTGATTTTAGCTTTGCAATATTTTCAAGCTTTCAGTATAAAAAATCTTTGAAACGGTATTTCATTATTTTCTAGGCAGAAAGATTGTAGAAGAATTACTCGTACAGTTATGTCCTTATTAGATGGTTTGCCGAGTCAGGATCAGTTGTCAAGTTTGTTACTTCATCGATTCTTTAAATATTGTTAAGGTAAGATAATTTCAATTGTTTCTCTTATATATATTTTGAACAAACAGTTAAATTTTAAACAAATTTAAAGCGATTGAAAATGTTTGAAGTCCGTGCAATTTTGATTAGTTGAAGTCCGTGCAATTTTGATTAGTTGAAGACTGTGCACTTTTGTTTAGTTAATCGTCGCGTATTTTGATTAGTTGAATTTTATCTAATTTTTAACGAGTTGAATTTTGGTCATTTGACAGCTACTCCGTGTTTCATATTTCAGAGTTAATCTGACCTGAAAATGTTCCAGCAAAATATCTATTTTTTCTAAGGTTTAAGCTTAAACGTTTGCCGTAACAAAAGTGTGGTAAAAACACATCAATTGCGAGTAGAGGGTGAACCTTTTCCTGGTATTATTGGTGGGTGAGACTAACACTCAAAAAATACACTACACAAACAAACACTACACAAGAATAAACGAACATTCAAATAGCTGATTTTGATAGTTTTATTCGTTGTATTTTAAAAGCGTTTAAATTGTGGTTCGAACAAGAAGAAGAGAAGATAATTTGGGTCTTTTCAGTAAGAAACCTAAGAGTGTGACTATTTTAAGTATACCGAATGTGTAGAAATGAAAAGAGTAGACCAGGTAATGAACAACTTAATTTGAAACTGAATTATAGTGGTTTCTGAGCAAAGAATTACAGCGATAAAAGCTAAACATTAAAACCAGGTTTATTACAAAAGTGAATCCAAAGATCTTCAAATAAATATAGAAGGACAAAATCAAATGTTAGAATGTAAACTTCATAGACTTCAATATATAGCGGGATGATACGAAAACTCCAAGGAATCGTTTGAAAAGGAAACAGAACTTATATAAAATGGATGAAAATTAACTTCGCATAAAGAATGGAGAAAGGTATCAAGTTATTAAAACTGAACGAGAATAAAGTTATATATAAAGTAGTTGCACCCTGCCACACGTTCTGTGGCACATTGTGTTTGCATGAATTACAAATGAAGAAATAAACAAAGCACACGTTCCATAGAAATTTAATCTTGTAATACAGAGGAAATGTTTTCGCAGTTCCTTCCAATACATTTAAGAACCCCCCCCCACTCCGTCATTTTCTCATTTGCATTTTGCGATCATAAATAATGCACGGCCTAATTTTGATACCCTTGATTAGACATGTGAATGGAGATCTCCAGTTTTGTAACTGTTCATGGCGCAAATCCACATCAGATGAAGCATTCGCATCTCTGTTTGGTGCTGGATTTCCTAAATAACCTCTACTTACACTACTTAAGCTCGATCTCGACATGATTACACAAAAGTACCTCGATTAAGGTATAAATTGAATTCATATTGTATAATAATCTGAGTGGGAGGGCATTGAATACGTTTGTTTTTGTAATAAACAATGTAATTTGGGACGGGTAATGTTTCACATTGGACTATGTTTGTAGTTAGCTAGCCCTCACGTCCAGTAGATGGCGAGGTTGTTAGTACACAGCTGATCGTTAAGAAAGCGGTTTTCCTGCCGTCGCGGGTATTGACGTGATAAATAGTTAGAAGCAATCACTGTAGCGGATTTTATGTTGTGTCAAAATTTGACCTCAATCGCTGCAGAAAGTTTTGAGTTATAAAAGCGTAAGCAAAATAACATAACATTGAATATGAAGTTAGAAATTAGATCTGACAAGGCAATTAGCAATTACTTTCTAGACCTTCTAGAGTTTTAGGCTTTTTTTTCAATATAATTATGCTATTTTAAACTAAGTTGAAACTAAATTAATCATAAAAGATAATATAAATATTGATTGCTTAATATAGTATTTTGTCAAATGTTTTAAATAAAAATAAAATATGTGAGCGTACCATAATTCAAAGAATTTTTACAGTAAGAAATAAGCAGCAGATATTTCCACTGGCAAATGCAATATTCAAGCCTCCCAATAGATCACTAGTAACATAACCATGCATGATCGATAACAGTTACCCCCCAGTTACCTCTCTGTTTTTGTTTATATGCTGCGTGCATATGACATTTAAATTAACTTAATGATCAGAAAGTTACTACTAAGAAGATTGAAATTTAGAACCGTTTCCTTTCCAACAATGAAATTATAATCTCTGACTCTATTTCTAAAATTTAACTTTCTATGTAAAAGTTACCTTCATTTGTTTCAGTAGGATACTGTAAACTTTAAAAATGGGTGAAAACTTTACTCCTCACAATGCCAAGGAAGTGAAACACTTCAGTGATCGTCGCAGGCAGTTTTGTTTACAAAATGTATTTTATCTACATTAGGTAATAAGTGTAATTAATTTATAAATTATTCACATTGAAATAAAGTTTATTTGGAAGGTAAATATGTGTTTAAACAACTTTTTTATACAAACCTCTAGTCTATTAACTTTTCATTTTCCTGGTTTTTTTATAGGGATATTTTAAACTTAAAAACTAACACTGTACCGTTTTAAGCAGCGTTTTACGAGCATCCTATCACAGTTCTTTAATCTCTTTAACCATCAATCGATTTTCTCTCTTTTGTTTTTTTTTAATATGTCTAATTATACTCATGGAAAACGATTGATTAACTAGGAAATCCAAAAATACTCCAACCACAAAGATAATCTTCTAATAAGAAAACAAAAAAAGAGCAAAGTGTTTGCTCAGTATACTAGAGAAACTGGACTCTAATTTACAAACTAAAAACTCAACCTAAGCTCAATAAGTAGTTTATATATATATATATATATATATATATATATATATATATATATATATATATATATATATAATTTAATTTTAAAATGAAAAAACTAATAACAAAATTAATATTCTAGATGTAACAATTGAAAAAATTAAGAATTTGAATACCGTAAACCGACAGAAATAAAAAATAATAATATTCTAATCATTCATTTAACGAAAATATGACTGCTGTATGCAAGTTTTTAGACATATATCATAACATTCCCTTGAATATAAATAAAATGAGAGAAAAACATAACAAATCATATATCAATAGAAAATGGTTAAAAAAGAAAACTGTCTATAAACATAATAATAGTTGAAAAAATCCACAATTTAATAATTTGGTTTACAAAAAATATTAATAATAAAACAAAATGGATTTAATTTATATCTACAGGTAATAGAAACTACCATCAAATTATTTAATAATACAAATGTTAAAATTGCGAGTAAAACTAATAATCAAATAATAAATATAATGAAAAACGATAGTAAAATGAATAATATGCGTGAGAAAGGTGGAGTTTATAAATTAGAATGTGAATGCTGTAATACACTTTATATCGGTAGAACCAAGGAAAACTAAGAGAAAGATGAAAAAAACGTCTAGTGAGGCCCAATGTAGCTTTTGTAACCATGGAACTATACGTAAAGACAACTGTTTATAGTGTAACACTTTCCCCTTAAGACCATCTTTACCTATAAAATTAACCTGAATATATTATAAGTAATACGAAGAATATAAAAGTAAAATCAAATACTTTGAAAAAAGAAAATTGTTTTTAAAGATTAGGACATCATTTATAAGGTAACCCCCTTAGATAACAGGTGTTTATCAAAAAGACTTTTAATGTGTGATTATTGCAGTTTCCTTTGCCAATATAATAGCGTTGTAAATATATATTCATAATATCGTATGTTTAAGTAACATTTGGGCTGAATTGCGAGTTAAGTTGATCAAAAATAACTGTAAACAAATTCTCTTATTCTCTCAACTGTTCTTTGAGATTAGTTTGTGAGGTTATGTTATTAAAAAAAAAAAAAATACGTAAACAAGTCACAAATAAGTAATGTATTCACACAGATGCGTTTCAACATCGTCAACTTTATTAATACTACAAACTTCAACTTAGAACTGAACAGCTTTATTTGATAAAGTTTAATTGTATGTTTCAGTTTGTAGTATCAATACTCACTGATGATGATGACTTTGTCGTTGAAACGTGTCTGAATGGATACAATGTTAATTTGTGAGCTTGTGCACGTCTTTTGTTTGGCAATGAAGTCACCATCATTAGATATACTACTGCGTAATAGTTGAGTTGATGAGATTATTTATTAGGCTAATCGATTATGATGACGACTAAGTCTTTGAAACACGAATAAAATAAATAATTTACAATTGTGCATCGTATTTATTAAATAGATGTGTACTTAATAAGTTATGAAACTAAAGTATTCTGCGACTTCTGTTACTTTACGTAATAAGACTCTGTCCATGTTGTAGAGAGGTTGTACTACAGTGCAAACAGCTCGAACGCTAGATGCATCTGTCCGTCCAGGCTAAATCAACCCATAACAGCCCAATGTACACTGTAGCAACAGGAAATACACACCTTTCTCCAGAATGTAGACACAGGTTTTCCAAAACGCTCAAAAAAATACGAAATCATTCTCTTCGCCGTATTGCAACATTCGAGACTATTGACTTCAACATTTTCTGTTGTACCCTCAGTAACAGTAAATTTATCAGTAAGTCAGTTGAATTAATTGAATTAAAATGAACAGAAAATTTAAAACGCTGCAAAACTATCGCATAGGTGTTTGTCGTAAGCATTATGAAACACTTTTAATAGCTGCTGTGAATGTCAAAGTGAAACTTCTTTGAAAATATTTCCCTAAACTTTGCTCATAAAAAATGTGGTTTCAAAGATAAAAAGGAAAGTCGCCCCGAGTAAGATATAGTCTTTACTAAATCTCGTGGGCTGGGCACAGCTAAGATTTGATAAACTTCTTAAAGAAACCATTAGCTTTTAGAATACATTAACCTGTGCAGACTGATAGACCACTTACCTTGAATAAATACAGGGAAGAAAATTGATAATTTTGTCAGTCTGTTCAAGTTTTGTACTTGTTTTATAAGGTATACAATATTGAAACAAGTTCTTAAAAATGTTATATTAAATATTTTTTTTTCGAAAAAAAAACATTATAGGAAGTAACAAGGTTATTCTGTTTAAAAAAATCTATTTTAATGAAAGGAATTATTTACTTTATTTTAATGCATTTCAAATGTTTTTTACAGTAATCGTTTATTGTCACTTTAATATCACTTGCAAAATTCTTCAACGGACTCTTCAGTAAAACAGTTCTAACTGACATTCAAGGAAGGAGAATATAAATGGACAATTGCTATCAGTAATTGTCCCTCATGATTTGGAGGCTGAGAAGATGAATTCTCAAGATTCTAAATAATCTTGGAAGTTAACAATATGAGTTTAATTACTTTTTATATTCAGTAAAAGGAAATAAAGAATTGTATTTCTTCTCTTCAGTTGAAGTCAACCGACCAGTGACAAAAGATTAAATTACGTCTCAGTGTCTATCTTTTTGTACGAGAACTACTTTGTATTTTTGAACGTCTTTGTTGAACTGATTCAATAACAGTACGTTTTTGGTACAGTTCAAAAATCGTCAAAAATTGCTTGCAGTGCCCTAGAACCCAAGTGTGAAGGGTTATTCCCTTAGGAGTTGTGGGAGTTTGTGAATGTTTGAGGCGGAATGTTAAAGCGGGAGCACAACAAGGTTATTTTCTCATGTCAGGATTTAAATCACAGATTGCAAATACATCAGAGAAGGTTGTGTCCTACACGTGATTGAGGCAGGAACGAATCAAAGTAACTATAGTTTGATTTAAAACAGAATAGAATTATGCGTAGGTGAAATCGACCAGAGGGAGTTTGCATTACAGCCGTATGAGCTAAAGGGAACTTTGCATCTTGCTGCGTGTGTAACCCTTGATGCCAATTTGTCGTTAAACTTCAATTCGACGCTCAGTGATATCGTAACTGTGGTGGAGTGATTTACTAGTGGTGTAGCTTGCTTCGTTCTACAATTTCAGTCGCTGGCATTGGCGGGTTGACTGTCAATGCGTTCGAACTGACGACATCGCATCCCTACCCTGCCATAAACCCAGTCCTATTCTACTTTAAATCAAAATATAATCTTTATGGTAGAAGCTTCATGGACGAGGTAGTTTAGGCTACTTGAAGTACGCCTGCTCTCCTTTAGAACGATATCTACCTAGATATATCTGAAATATAGGTGGAACAATAATATTTTAGGAGACATGGTTTGAACAATCTACGTATTTTTAACGGGTATTGTGGCACTATAACATGCAAGTAGTTGAACCTTATTAAAAAGTTTATATCTAAACTTTATATGCAAATAGTTTTATACATTTTATTAATAATAATAATTCGTTAGGTATGACGATTGGTATTTTTATTGATGTTGAGCAATGGAGAGAAACGTTCACGCATTACTTTAGATTATGATTGGATCATTTTTTAAAGAAATTAATTAACCCACAAAGGATATGGGTCAGTTTAATAAACGACGAAAAAATAATTCAACAAAGTAAAAATAGGCAAGCAATCCCAACACTAGTGTATTCATTGGGTGTACTAAGCTGGGTTTACCTGTGTGATAGCAAGTTGCACCGTCACAACATTCTACATCAAAATATGAACAATATCGAGTTCTAAACGTTGAAATCTGTAAATTGCACCAACTTAAATGATAACTTAAAGTATTCATATAAACTTACTTAGGAAAAGTTGAATGTTTTAATGAAACTTTAAAACGCTATAATTGTAACAACTTTGAGCAAATATTATAGTTTTTTGAATTTCTAAATGATTACAACCTAATAACCACATATGTAACTTTTTATTTAAATATTTTGTGCATTGCTTTTGGTCGCCCCAGATAAAATATTGTAAGGATAAATTTGGTTAAAACTCTTGAGTAATTCTTGTAATACTTGAAATTGAAGAGGGTTGTTCTATAAAATTTAAATTTTAATTAAAACATTTTTTTATTTACAATTTAAAAAAAAACGATTACTATAGTTTAATTAAATTGTCTTATTAATCCCAACTGTATTTTAGGATTGTTTCTGCAGGGATTTTTTTTCAGCTGTTAGCTTACAATTTCATTATTATATGAATCAAGTGTTCTAAACCCTTTCCTAGCAGAATTAACTGCCATAATGTTTTGGTGCTAACTTGTTTAATTATTTAAAAAAAACATAAGGCACAAAGTACATATTTCTTAATATTGATTTTAAATAAATATTACAACATAAACTATCACATATCTGCTCACTATATTTTATACACCAAACATAATGAATCAAGCAAACCCTCCATTCTAGGAATTATGTGATTATAAAACACATAAATCACAACCCCAATACGGTACGTGTGCTATTGTGCAATCAAACAATAGTGCAAGCTGAAGGCAACCGGACGCCTTTATTAAGAGCTTTATGGGTTCCATATTTCATACAGTCCCTGCATGGGCATTATTGCTTTCAGTTCTTACGTTGGAAAAACCTCCGCTACTTACCCAAGTCGTAATATTCTGATGCAGGCAATGAGTCAAATTACAATCTAATACTTGAAATAACGGTCACAATATTACAATGATAAAGATTGTTAAATTGTATTATTTAAATTAATTTTGCTTAATGTTAATTTCTCTTTCACCCTTAATAGTTATACATTTTATTATCAATTGTTTCCCTACAAACTTTTCAATGCTCTTAACGTAAAACAATTTTGTTTTTAATGCTGAGTATATTGCTCATCAACGTTGTTTTAAATGCTAGTAAACAAATTTAACTTTATTGTAAACCAAAGTTTGTGTTACACACTGCAAATGTACCATGTTTAATTAATTAGTCCATTTTGTTGCAATATTGAATATAATATAGAGCTGTATTTGTCATAACCTTTTTTCGGTGGTTCTAAACCGACTTTTTTTTAAAGTAAGTACAAAATAAGGTATATATTTAAGCCTAACTGTCCCTACATAATATTACAATTCGTCTGGTGAGAAACCTGCGGAAAATAACTCCAATTCATGACACAATACAGTGCGACTTATTAAGTTATGCCAACAATGTGATTTCAGTGTCACGAACTTAACTAGAATCATTACTCCGAGGGAGTTACTCCTACCCCTGGAATCAGTCTAATGAATGAGCTGACTTGGAGTTAAGTAAAGCATATTACACCCCGACGTAAGCGTACACGAGATGTGCTCGGCGAATATGACAAACGGCTTTATTATATGCTTTACTCAAATGCCTCCATGTAACACTTCCATAATCGTTATTTCTATTATTTAAGCCAATATCCTTCCTGTGACGTTAATTATTTACTTTTACGTAATATTTAGAGATGTAAAAATACTTTATAAAATTTTATACTCTATTTAACTATCTTTAGATCTTGAAAAATCGAGAAATATTCTTCCGATAAAAACAATCAAAATAATAAATCAAAATAGCAAGAATTCGATGGGATAAATTAAGCTACGCATGAACTTTGGATAACAATCTTTTATGGTGGCTGATGGGAGGGTTGGTGTTTGTCCAGAGCGAATAGTTAAGACATCATAGCATTATCCCATGCTATATATTCCCTTATAGAAATAAAAAAACCTTCAATGTTTCAGTTCAAGTAGTAAATTTCAACCACCTATGATAGTTGGGTGGATGGTAGCCGTTAGGAAATCAAAGTTATTGATCTGAATCTCTTCTGGGGGTTAAGTAGTAGATAATCATTAATAGGTCAGGGAATTATCCACGTGAATTTAATAATAGAAGTTAAATAGTAATAGAAGTTATTAATAGTGGTATAGAAGTTAAATTCCTAATGCGTGTTTTCAATAGTTGAATTCAGTGAATATGAAATATTACAATCGGAGATAAAAAGGTTTTTTTTTGTTATTCCCTCAACATATAAAATATATTAGGACAATATATTGTTTCCATTGTATCTTTTTTATCCTGTTTCCGTATTGAATGTTAGATTTTGTATAACCTCTTATGAAGAAAGCTACCTGTGCAGGGGCCATTTTGTTTAGTTCGGCAGCTACTTCTGCTTCTATGGCAGCTATTTCTCGATCGTAGTTGCTCTGTGGAGCTCCCACTGCTAGGTATCTCTCAAAATTATGACTGTAGTAGGCAGCTCCGGTTACACCTGTTTCGGGTAAAGATGTTTAGGTAAGATATACTTATTTATATGTGTATTGTTTAAGAAACAACTACCAAAAGTAAGCGATAAAGAAGTTGGAAATAATAACTTACATAAATGAATCAGAGGTGGGGTGAGATCTTTGAGAATCCGGTAGGGCCTACATAGACTTAAAAGAGATCTTTGAGAATCCGGTAGGGCCTACATAGACGTAAAACAGGCACCGTTTACTCTGACAAAGATACTCCTTAAAATTAAATAGAAACAAAGAATAGGTTCCCTTCATGAGACCTTTTCATGATCTAAATTAAAGAAATGTATTAACATTTTTAGTTGTACAAGGTATAAAGTGTAATAGCCTATTTGACTTTTAATGACTTTTTAAAAGTTGTAGCAACAGAACGAGGAACGCTCTTTCCACAGAATTATTTTATTAGGTAAAGTAAATATAGTAAAGCTTCTATAGAACTCTTTCATCTTGTAATGTTCATTTTAAGATGAAAGAAATATCTTCCGCTTCTTGAGAAGACGCCACAAATATTTTATCCTTGCAACTGATGAAAGCAGAGCAGAATGAATGATACTAGTAAATGGAAAGCAAACATTAAGTAATCTACTATGATCTTGGTCTACGTTTTCTGCACCCGATTCATTTTTTGTATGCCATAGTTTACGATTCCAAACTTTAGAATATAAATCCTGTAAAATAACATAAACTAATTAATAATAAATTCTAAAGACAAATAAAAATTAAATATTTTCCAATTAGTTGTGTTTTCATTTAGAAGAAAATTAATTCACTAGGTATCCAATTGTAGCCTTTAAGTCAAAAGTGTATCTCAATGATTCCACTACCCCAAAAGGAGAGTAAAAGGCTTATTAGAATCAGATGTATCGAAATCAGGGGTTTGCTCCCCTGAGGGGATTATACAGGTCTCGAACCAGGGTTTGTAGTCAAGGGATAAACTACAATGTAAAAAATGTACAATGTACAAGGTAAAAAAAATATATAAAAGTCAAGAAATATAATATAAACAGAAAACAATGTTAGTTAATAATAACAGCAAATAGAGTACATAAGCGTTAGATAGACATGGACGAGAGAACACAAAATCTGATCATATCGAGCACAATTCTACTGAATATTAATATAAATAGTCATTATATAATAGAAATATATATAAGTAGAAAAAGACAAAAAGGGAATAAAAAGATTTTATTTTAAAAAGAAATAGTAAAATACAAACTATTAAAATGACGACTAGAGAGAACCATCTGAGGTGATGGATTTAAAAAAAAAAAAATGATGGAGGAACAAAAACAGGAGAGAGTAGCAGAAATGGAGGAACAGAAACAGGGAAGAATAAAGGAAATAGAGGAACAGAAACAATTAAAAGTAAGAGAGAATGTAGCGAACCAAAATAAGAAGGAAGAAAGAAAAACTCAGAAAGAAAAAGAAAAACAAGAGAGTTTAATGGAACAAGAAAAATTAGTGAAAAAGATAGAGAAATAAAGAACGAGAGAAAAAGAGGAGGAAAAAACCAGAGAGAATGAGAGAAAAAGAGGAGGAAAAACTAGAAAGACAGAAATAAAGAGAGAAAGATAAACAGGAAATTAGAAATCTTTAGGAAGTCATGAACATAAGGATAGATGAAATAAGTGATGGAATCGCAAGAAAAAAAGAAGAAATTTGAAATAAAATCCAGGAGACAATAGAAAAGATATATAATTTAGATGTAGCAGTCAGCAGAAATAAGCCAAATGTAGAAATGGTTAAAGTATAATTGAGAAAAATAGAAAGGAGGGTACAAGTAGTGGATAATAATATGGGAGATAATAATAAAAATATGGGAGAAAGAATATATATATATATATATATATATATATATATATATATATATATATATATAGCCACCTTGTTCAAACAAGGATGTATGAGATAGGGGATAATGAAGACAAAAGCAAAAAGGATTTCTACGGTAGGGAAGAGGAAGACACTATTGGTTTATTAAACAAATAGAAAGCATGATGTCCGAAATTGATTCTGAGATGGAGGAAGGACAAGAAATTAAAATAATGGAGGGATAGGGCAAAGAACTATCACAAGAATGGTGGTTGGCCATGAATGTGGAGGAGGAAAGTTACGAAGAATTTAAAGAGAGATTCTTTAGTCACTTTTGGAACCCACATGCCCAAAAACGAATACGAGAGAGAACAGAGAATGAGAGGTAGGAATATAATCGAGGGATTCCTCAAAATATTATTAATACGAGGTGTATAAATTATTTCCTTAAAATGGTGAACACGGCGCGACACCTGAATCTGCAATGCAATCAAAAGGAAGTAGTCTTGAAAATCATGAAACATTATGGAAACCGCATGTCACTGACAATGAAGAGTTGGTACGGTACATTCGACGGAACAGGAGGCTACCAGGACACGAACCCTGTCTAGAGCTGAGGAAAGGGAGCCTGAGAGGGGTGGACACAACTGACAAGGAGCCCCGGATATAGTGGAAATTGGAGACCAGAGCCTTACCCGAGAGAAGGGAGAGGGAATTGGAGACATGGACCCTACCAAATGGTGGGACCAGGAAACTGGCCGCAACACCAAAGTCAACAGATTACAGTTGGTGGGCTATCTTCTGACATTCGTGCTGAATTGTTAGAAGAGGACAATGGGATTGGCAACGATAACCAGAAAAAAAGCCATGCCCTATAATTGAGTGTGAGGTATCTGGGCACTCTATAGAGGTAGAGATTGAAACGAGTGCGGACGTGTCAGTTATCAAAGAAAAGGCTTACAACAACCTCAAGTTGCATGGGCTCAAGTTCCTAGAACTACCCATCAACAATGTGGGAGTTGTAACAGCCAGACGCTTTGTGACCTTTGAGATAGAAGGAAGGATTGTGTAAAAAGATTTCATAAACAAAACAAACGAAAAGTAGAAAAAGTCAAGGAAGTCAAAAACATAAACCAATTAACCCAAATTATCAATGATTCTACAACAACAGAATATCAAATAAAAATGGAGGAGTTAATGCAACAGTGCGAGTAGTCGGGGCATTGCCGAATGAGTGAAGGAGATGATAGATCAGAAACAAGTAAAGGGGAAGAAGTAGTTATAAAAAGTGAAACAGAGGAAAAATTAGGAAAAACCTAAAAAACAAAAAAAAAAGTTACATAAATAAATAAATTAATTTAAAAGCGGAGGGAGTCAATATAAGTGATAAAGAAATGAAGGACATGGAAAGAAGAGCTACAGTTGGTACTAAGAGCAAAACAAAGTATAAAAAAGAAAGACCAAAATAGAGACAACAGGGAGAAATAATGTAAACGAAAAAAATAAATAAGTAAATATACATAAATAAAAGTAAAAACGTCACGTAGGTAGCAATAAAAGGGGGAACAAAGTAAATAAAATAAATGAACATCATATAGTACGGAGGCTCATGACCAAGACTTTAGATTCTGAAGAGAAAACCAAAAGGACAGAAATTAAAAAAGAAAGGAAACACCAAAACCCATTTACTGGTTTAGGGGCTCAAAAGTTAAATAAAATGAGGACAAAAAAAATCTTCACCGGAAAAATCTTCACTGCAATACCGTATGGAATTAAAAACTTAAAACGTATATCCAGGAAAATTAAGGGGAAGGTAAAAAATTGGAAAAAGAGAGAGAAAAAGGAAGTGATCCATTAGTGACATAGAGTGTAACGGTTAGAAAGTAAGAATCAAAATATAAATTAAAACTAAGTAGTGGAGTAAATAAGTGATGCCATAAAAATATATGTATCAATCAAGTTAATTATAAGTTTTAAATGTAAATGAAAAAGCAATTTTTATAATGAACGGGAGTCTATTCATTAAAATGGTAAAAGTAAATTTTGTTTTAAATAACAATGAATATGTATTAGAATGATTAAAATATACAACGACCTAGGGATAATATAAGCTTGTTATAAGGTAAAGTAAAAGAAAGGAAGTGACTAATAACAGGAGTGAGTAAAAGAGGTTTTAAGAAATGGAAAAACTAAAATGACACTGAATATGTAGATGAGTGAAATGGACAGGAGAGCAAACTGTTGTAAATTTAATAAACATAGGGTATAAATATGAAAATATAAAAATGAAAAACCTAATGTGACAAAAAGTGACACTGATTGTGTAGATGAGTGACATGGACAAGAGAATAAACTGTTGTGAACTTTATTAATATTGTTAAAGTATTAGGAATACATAAACATAGCATATCCAAGAAAATGAATTCGAAAATATTTTTAAATAGATATACTGTAATATGTATTCTTACTAACCTATAACTTACCTATCGTTTGCAAATGTATGGTAGATTTTAAGTCTCTAGTATTACTGAAAATATAAGTACTGTTTGCCAACGAAAAGCTTTGAATTGTTAATTCAATAAATTATTCTTATATATGTAAATGTTTTATTTCTTCATATATATATATATATATATATATATATATATATATATATATATATATATATATATATATATATATATTTGTGAAGTTAATATATTACTAACTAAGTCATTTAATCCAACATTAAGTGCAATAATTTTACCTTGAGTGATGAGGCACCTTTCGGTCTATTGACCATTGTCGAATCACTGATGTTTTTCTGTTGTAGATGTTCGGTCTGTGAAGTTGGTGTTTGTTGACGTTACGCGCACTTTTTCTTGATCTGTGTGTATGATATTTCTATATAGTATGTCTTCTGTATATGTTGTTTGTAAATTCATTAAATTGTTGTGTAAGTTTTTATAAATGTGGTATTTTTCTAGTGAGTTTAGTTCTATTGGGTTGTTATTTATTTCATGTATGGTTAGGTTATTTTCGTAATAACACAAACCACAAAACAAATTCAGAAAAACATAACCTATCAGGAATTTACAAAATCACATGCAACAACTGTAACGCTTTTTACATAGGAAACACAACCAGAACATTTAAAATAAGATTTGAAGAACATTATAGAGCATTCAAAAACAAAAATTCTAAAGTATCAAATGTTGCAGCACACCTAATATCCCATAAACACGAAATAACAAATACGAAAATAACCTAACCATACTTGAAATAAATAACAACCCAATAGAACTAAACTCACTAGAAAAATACCACATTTATAAAAACTTACACAACAATTTAATGAATTTACAAACAACATATACAGAAGACATACTATATAGAAATATCATACACACAGATCAAGAAAAAGTGCGCGTAACGTCAACAAACACCAACTTCACAGACCGAACATCTACAACAGAAAAACATCAGTGATTCGACAATGGTCAATAGACCGAAAGGTGCCTCATCACTCAAGGTAAAATTATTGCACTTAATGGTGGATTAAATTACTTACTTAGTAATATATTAACTTCATAAAGTCAGTGCAACGGAAAAACAATGGATAACGTTAAATATCAAGAATATATATATTTATATATATATATATATATATATATATATATATATATATATATATATTATAACATAAAGTACGAGGCCTTAGGTTCAATTAAGTTAGTTGCTAAAATAAATCATCTATAGGATTTAGCAAAGAAAGACAAAAATAGTTTTCTAGGCGGACAAAGCAGGTACCATGTCATTATCCTTTCCAGGAAAGACATAAGTTTAGTCCGGCAATTTGACAATTGAAGGTCCAAAGCTTGTCAAGATGGGAAATCCAGCGGCCGATATAGCCTGGGGAATTAACCGTGTACCGTTAGGTTTAGCTAATTGTAGAACTGTGAGAAATTTACTAAGAACGTATTGGTGGTACAATATTAATATAAATTTGGAATAATGTGTAGAGTTAATTGAAGAGAATAAATGCAAGTGATGTTTAAAAATTGATAAGATTTTTAATTCTTTTATAAACCTGAAGGTGTGACATTAATAGGTAAGGTAAATAAATAACATTTAAATATCAATTTAATTATAACAAAAGATAAGTTATAATTTGACGCCCAACTAGTTGGCAAGGTTAAATAGAAATGGTGAATATAAATAAATAAAATAAATCATAAAGTAATAAAACTTATTAATCTGTTTGCTTAAGTAAAAGTGTTAGTTAAGGAAATTTAATAAAAACTGTGAACATTATTAGGACTATAGTGAACATTATTAGGGAAGAGACTTTAAATCATGAATAAAGTAGATGAAAAAACTTTGGGTGTGGGGACTAGCGTAAACACCGGAATAGATATGGTACAGCTGATGCAATTGTTAAGTGTGCAGTTTGATAAAACTATAAGTAAATTAGATCAAAGGAACCAAGATTTAAATAGTAAATTAGATAAAGTTATTGACAATTTAGATAAAATAATTAATAAAGATAACGAAATCAATGAAGAAGTTAAGGAAATTAATGATAAATTAGTTAAGAATAATGACGACTTTAAGGTAGAAATTAATGATGTATTAATTGAGGATAAGGAAGAATGCAATTATGAAAGCTTAGAATTAAACAATCAAATTGATACAACACAAACTAAATTAGCGGACGTTGAAATAATATGTGAGGATCAAGAACAAAAACAAGCGGAAGATTTAAACATATTTAAAATTAACACGGGACAATGTATTACTGACAACCTTGAGTTAAAAAAGTAAGACTACCTCCTTAAAAAAAAATCATTTAACGTCTGTAGAAATTCGAAAGGGACCTATTAACATAATATATAACGTCGAACAGAATTTATTGTATGTTCAAGGGATATCAGATGAAGTAATAATTAGAAAACTAGCACAACATTTTGACCCGAATGTTGCTATAGCTTTAATCACTAGAGCGAAAAAAAGTAAAAGTGCGTTCGTCAACCTAATGACAGATTTTCAGTTTCAGCAGAAGGAACACTTTCGATTTACAGGACGCAATAGACCCGGCTGATTTAGCCAAACACGAAAATACCCCATTTGAGAGAGGAAAACTCCTGCAATAGTCAAGGACAATTCGACCCTTATGTTGATCATATGTGAAATTATTCAGACTCATATAATAACATCTTGAAAAAAAATAATATTATTTGTGCTACGAAAAAATAATAAACAATGAATAACGAACTTAAATTTAATAAACTGCCCAAAGGGGAAATTTAATTAGGAAGTTATAAAATTATTATTTAGTTAAACAAGTAAAATGAATTGTAAAATTTTCACAATTAATTTTAAAGAAAGATTATTAATTTGTATAATGTGATTTGTAATTATGGATTATTTGATAAGAGAAATTATCTACACAATTTTTCTAATATAAATGGGAGATTAATTATATTTGTTTATTGTAACTAATTAAAATTGAGGTTTATTGTGAAGGTATAACAGTATTATAATTATAAACCATTTAGGAACGTTTGCATATTAATTTTAACTTATAGATAAACTTGTAAGTCTTTCAATTAAGTTACTTCATCTGTCAGCTATTTTGTAATAGTTTAAGTAAGACACTGTCAACTAAAACATTTAATCACTAAAACATTTCACAAAACGGAGTAAATTTATTCTATAATTATAGCATTATATTTTCGACATTTTGTTTTGTTTAGTATTAAATAACATTAAACAATTGAATTATTTATTCAGTTTAATAATTAATTATTCAGCATGTTGAATGACATATTTTAAAATTGTAAGATAATGATAATAAACTGTTAGTGATTTTTAATATGTATTTAGCATAAAAGCAATTGATTGTTTGTTTTATTTAAAATGAATTTTAACCCGGTAACTAAGTGCTCGTCTGAGAAAAAGAAATTAAAATTCTCCCTTTTGGTTGTAAACATTATTTAGTTGGTTATATTTGTATAAAAAAATTAAGATTGGGTGAAGAATTTAAACAAATCGTTCTTTATGTAATAGCATTCAAGCATTGTAAACAGCAAATTCTTAGAAATTTATGAAGGGCCTACGAAATTAACAAATGTCTTGGTAATAGCAGTTACACACTTACTACCATAATTAATGGTAAACTTGAGGGTAAATTTAATTGTAGAATGTTAAAAAGGTATCACAAACCCATATTAAGTAATTAAATAATTGTATAAAAGAAATTTAGATGTTCATGCATAACTAATTAATGGTTAGGATCGTAGGATGAACAATGCCATTGTAAACTTTCACATTTAATTTTAAATCAAGAGTATTAAATTGTATGACGTGAATTTAAAATTATGTATTATTTATAAGTGTAATGATAGATATTAGAGGCTTAACTATATTAGAAATAAATGTATTGCAAACATTAAATTGGGTGAAGAATTTAAAACAAATTGTTCTTTGATGTCATAGCATTCAAATATTGTAAAATTTAAGTTTACGAAATCAAAGAAAATTAATTTTAAAATTCTGGGGACTCTATAACATAAAGTACGAGGCTTTAGGTTAAATTAAGTTAGTTGCTCAAATAAATCATTTATAGGATTTAGCAAAGAAAGACACATAGTTTTCTAGGCGGTCAAAGCAGGTACCATGTCATTATCCTTTCCAGGAAAACTATAAGTTGAGTCCAGCAAATTGACAATAGAAGGTCCAAAGCTTGTCAAGATGGGAAATCCAACGGCCGATATAGCCTGGGGAATTAACCGTGTACCGTTAGGTTTAGCTAATTGTAGAACTGTGGGAAACTTACAAAGAACGTATTGGTGGTAGTGGGAGAGATTAGATTTTTAATAAAAAATAATGATCGGAAGTTTAGGGGAGAAGTCTTCGAAAGAGTCTGAGAGACAGACAGGCAGGTTGGTGGGGACCAGGACGGAAGTGTTGTAAAGGGAGAAATTGATTAAATTAAGTAAAGAGTTATTTTTATAAGTAAATTTTAAAAGTGCGACGTAAAAGATTTTTGAAATATAAAGTACGTTTTTTGGGTCAAGTGTAAGCGCGGAAGTTAACAAAGCTAGGATTATAGGGGCTCTTCAGAACAATAAGTATATTTGAATATAAGTGTAGCCAACATGCATCTATATTTTAGTTTAAAACAAATTTTAAGTTCATAAAAATTTATAAAAATTATTCTAGTCACCATTTCTAATTTAAAAGTAAAGTTCCCGTAATAGCGACTCCGAGAGCAGGAATAAAATTTTAATACTGTTTTTTTCTATGTAATTCTATTAGAAATCTAAAGCCTCAGAAGTCCACCTTTTATCATTGTAATTTTAGTTAAGATATCAATCCTGTCACTGCACAATATTAATATAAATTTGGAATAATGTGCAGAGTTAATTGAAGAGAATAAATGCAAGTGTGATGTTTAAAAATTGATAGGATTGTTAATTCTTTTATAAACCTGAAGGTGTGACATTAATAGGTAAGGTAAATAAATAACATTCAAATATAAATGTAATTATAATAAAAGATAAGTTATAATATATATATATATATATATATATATATTTAATGTAAGAATTATTGTTACATGTCATTACAATGTTATTAATTATGTTTATCTGTTTAGGTTAAGGGAGAGATGAACAAAATTTTCATATTATAAAAGGGGGAAGTTGCAACGGCGAAAATTACATAATAGTACAGAATATGTAAACAGGCCATAGTGCCAATTAATAATATTATTTTAAATTATTGATATATTGAAAATGGTAAATATAGGGAAAAGAATTGTAAACAGATTTACGTAGCTCTAAATTAGACAAAGTGTGAGTGTTAAAATATATTATAAACAAACATAACCCTAAATAGGCCATAGCCTAATCGACCGTTATAAATTGAACAGTAAAAGTGTAGTTGGTGGAACCAAGCCCAAGTACCTAATGTTAAGTATTTTTTGACTAAATAAACTACAGACTAGTAAATAATAGACTATGAAAGAGTAAACGGTGTAATTTAGACATAGAAAGAACAAAGTGTGATCAGTAAGGTATATTAAACAATACTAGGCATTATAACTTAAAAAGGGTTATCCTAAATAACTGGTGCCAATAGGACGGTAATTGTGTAGCTCATAGAACCAGCCCAAAAGGACTAATATTGATCACACGCAAATTTAAATAACTTGCAGAAGAGCCATTGCCTATTGGTGATCACGAATTACCTGACAGTGTCAAGTAAAACATAGTTACAAAATGGAGGAAGTTCAATGCAACCACTTTCACCTCTACCCCCTGTTTCTGATTTCGAAACAGTAGGGCCAACTGTATAGAAGATGAACGCATTTTCAAAACACACTATATTATTCATTGTTTTGATTTTAGACACCGTATGACCAACCGTTAAGAACATATGAAATCTCATCAAAATATTACCCCTTAATTTTTAAATCACTTACATAACTTTGTGGCACTTCAAAACTAAATGTATGCAACCAGTAAAATTTACACTTTTACGGACTATTTGGAAATTGGACGTTACAGGACCAATTATCTAGATAATTTGAAATCATGCGCCTTCAATTGCAAGCTTATGTAACCCTTGAAACATTTGATACCTCTAGTTGCCTCTTCCATTCCTAAAACATTTCCAAAGTTTCTGAACATTTAAAGTCCCGTATATCTCTTACTTTTTACTCGATCTTAGACTTTGAGATGTCCATCTATAGCTCCCAATGTACCCATTCAAATGAGCACCAACAAAGGAGCAAACTCCTACAGTTAAATATCACAAAATAAATAAAATAATTTTAATATCTTCTTTCTAAAATGCTAAACATACTCTCTCAGATCATACTCTGGTAAACAACCACCAATTAACAATAACACCAACTAACACAAAATAAATTTAAATTTCTTTCAAAAAAATTCAACTTAATCTCATGACGACATAAAAGAAGAGAAAGGATACCAAAATGGATGTCTAAAAGAAAATCCGTTGGACACAAAAGCTGTGTAACTATAAACACCCCTTCTGTTCAATATCATTCTTTATTTCAATCAATACAGATAAGATGACATTAGCATTTCAACCATCAGCACAATCTACTTTCCATTTATATTTTGTACTAGCCCACTCGTAATGGGAATTTTGAGGGAAAAGGTAGAGGCTATAAACCTGCTGTTACTCGTCCTGGGTATGAAGCTAATTACAACCCATCTCAAAATCCCCCAATAGTATAGAATCCATAAACATTTTTCATTAAAACAGTGCTGATCATATCCCTATTTAATCTCAACTTGGCTCAGCGATAGAGAACTGGATTTCTAACAAGTAGTTCTACAGTTCGAATTCAACGTCAACACCAAAACAATTTTCATGCAAAATATCCTTCACTGATTTCACGTCATCACACTTTCTGGATGATCTAATCGAGGCAAGGTGTGGAAACCAATGGTCATCAGGTGCAGAAACGTGTGGTGGGGAGCTACCCTTTGCGGGTACCCATGGCGTGAAAAACCGGAGGAATTGCTAATTAACATAAAGAACAAAGGGCAACGTGTGCTACACTTCCAGGTTTAACTAATATTCATGGAAATTATGAAACAATTTGGAAACCGCATGTATATAGGAAGTTCCTGTATTGCGGCCACTGACACTGGTACGGTACAACTAAGGAAACATGAAACAGAAACCAGGAACCGAACCCAGTCTAAGGGGCTGAGGAATGGGAGCCTGAGAGGAGGGGTGGACACAACAGACACGAATCCCCGGATATAAGGAAAACTTTATTCCAGAATGTTACCCGTGATAATGCAATGAAATTGGAGACAGGGGCATTACCAGAAGGACCAGGAAATTCGACGCAAAAGAAGTGGCAACAGCTTCGGCCAGAAAACAGGCCACAGCCCCAAACAAAAGACGACCAAAAACTAAATGAACAAAGACCACAAAACTCAGAACCGAGTGGTCAGACAAAAAACTAAAACAAAGGATCCCTAATAGTGGGAAGGAAAAGAGGAGAGAACCATTAGAGATCTAACAACAAACACAATATTACCATTATAGAAAAGGAAATAAAATAAAGGAAAGGGAGAAGGCTTAGCTATAAAAAAAAGTAGAGAAACAACTATTTATCTCTTTCATATAAAAGGGAGGATGGTGTACCAAGACTTCATAAACAAGAGCAACGAAAGTTAAGAAAATGCCGAGAAAGTCAATAACCCAAACCAGGTACCCCAAATATTCAATAATGTATCGCCAATAGGACTCAAATAAAAACGGAAGGTTTAATGCGAGAAGTCGAGGCTCTGCCGAAAATGAGTGAAGGAGATGATGGACCAGAAACAAGTAAAGGGCAAACAGTGAATATAAAAAATGAACATCAAGAGAAAATAGAAAGTGAAACAGAGGAAAAATAGGTAAAAACGAAAACCTAAGAAATAAAAAAGAGAGTAATATAAATAGAGAAAATAATTTAAAACCCGAGGGAGTCAATACAGGAGATGAAGAAACGAAGGAGAGGGAAGGAAAAGCTGCAGCTGGTACTAAGGGCAAAACAAACTATAAACATAGTAAGGCCAAAATAGAGCCAACACGGGGATATAATGTAAACAAAAATAATAAATAAGTAAATAAATATAAATAAAAGTATAAACGGCGGGTCAAAATAAATAAAAGGGAAGCAACGAAGTTGAATAATTATACAACAGGGAGCTCGGAAGCCCCTGACCAAGACTTTAGATTCTGAAGGGATAACCAAAAGGTCAGAAATTAAAACAGAAAGGAAACATCAAAACCCATTTATTGTTTCAGCGAATTAAAAGTTAAATAAAATAAGAACAAAGTCATCCACCAGAAGAATATTCACTGCAATACTGTATAGAATCAAAAAACTAAAACGTACATCCAGGAAAATCAGGGAAAGGTAGGAAAATGGAAAAGAGTACGAAAAAAGGAAATGATTCATCAGTGACAAAGGGTGTAACGGTTAGATAATAAGAATCAAAATGTAAATTAAATCTAAGCAGTAGAGTAATTAAGTGATTCCTTCAAAATATGGGTATCAAACAAGAAATAAATATTCTTAAATTACTGAAAAATGTTAAATCAAAAGGTCATTAAATAGGTTTGAAAGTTTTTTAATACATAAATATGAAGAAAATATTCTATTAAATGGTGATAAAGGGCCTATCCTGATCTCTCAGTTATATTCACTAATTAGAAGATAGATGTAATTTTGTAAAATTAAAGTATATGAATAATTGTATTTGGTTAACATTGAAATATGTGTAACGGTAAATCTACACCACGAAAGATGAGAGTCCAGACCTAGTTGCAGCAGGGGGAATTAACTGCAACGTGATTGGTTGGAAATGTAAAGCGGCGTGGCGAAGTATTTACCGGTGTATATATTTGATGAAAAATGTCGTTTCAATGTATTTTCATTGTAAATTACCTCTGAGGATGTTTGCTATGCAATGGAAATGTACATAAGATTTTAAATATAAGAAGAGAGTTATTTGTGGTTGAGAGGTTTCATTTATTTATGTTAAACATTACGCCACAGTTGTTTTATAGAGGTATAGCTATGATTTCTCGGTTAAAAGAGCATAACAGATTCCAAAAATTAAATTTACTAGTTAAATTGATATTAGCTTATATAAAGTTTTTGAAAACATGTAAAAAGAAGAACATAACTCCTATTTTTTTTTGAAGAAATAGATCTGAATATAAAAAATTCTAGAACAGAGAGAGTTTTACAGTTTTGAAAGGTGAAGTGGTTAAGGTTAGAAATTTATCTATATATTTTTTATATTATTCATTTTTTTGGGCTATTTGATATATTATTTATTTTTCTTTGGCTTTTTCTTCATTTTTAAGGGTAGTTTTAGCATTCTGTATAAGAGTGAGTTGTAAACAGACATTTTATGTTGTGGGGGATGGTTAGAGTAGTTTGGTATTGTTTTAATGGTTTGTGTGGGTTTCCTATAAATTGAGTATTCAATGTTATTTGTATTTCTGGTTATTGTTAGGTCTAGATAGTTTATTTTATTGTTTTATTCTTCCTCCATGGTGAGTTTTATCTTAGGGTGTAAATTGTTGATTTCATTTAGGATGATATTGTTATTTATTGCTTTATTTTGTGAGATGTATAATCTATCTTTATTTCGAAGGATGTTTTTAGAATTTCGTGTGACGAATAAAAATTACAGATACACAAAGATAACTGCATGACAAAAGTTAAATTAGCTATTTGACGCTCTCAACGTCAATCAAATACCAGATCCTGTAGAGAAGACGCCGGTTGTATTGCTTAGAAACCTGGATGTAAATTTCTTCCAAAAACGAAAAACCTCGAATTACGTCCCATTCAGGAAGGAAAAGGTAGAAAATTCCATTCCACAGAAGGGAACGTTAGATTTTAGCATAACATTAGATCTGGTAATACTGATAAATTTAAGACATAACTTTAAATTTTCCATTTCTGAGAGTGACTTTTGGTTTACACTTGGCAGGAACAGTGTGCCCTCTTACTTAAAGGAGTAGTAGGAGAGCCATTAGGTGTTTAGACTAAAATAACGGTTGTTTTATCTAATCAAATGTAATACATTTACCATTTCTGAGAGTGACTTTTGGTTTTACACTTGGCGGGAACAGTGTACCCTCTTATTTAAAGGAGTAGTAGGAGAGCCATTAGGTGTTTAGACTAAAATAACGGTTGTTTTATCTAATCAAATGTAATAAATGTACTATGGCGATGTTTGTAAATTAATTTCATGTCCTTTTCAAGCCATTCTCGTAAACGAATTGGCTACTAGTAGCCAAGCACTGAGGAAGGCGACTTCGTCGCTGAAACTAGTTAGCTTTGTGTGTTTATTAAAGGCTAATTTTTGTGAGATTTTGAGTCCATTATTTTGATTTTTACCTTTGATAATAAAAGTAATTTGAATATTTGGGAATATATTTTCAGTTATTGCTCTAACCTAGAAACTAATTCAATAATTTTTATAAACAATAATTCGTTTAGATTGGGTTTGTAACCCGATATTCGTATGCCTAATAATAACATAATTAAATCAAAAAAATGTAATTTAGATACGTTTTGCCTTATGCAGTCATTACCCAGTAAAACGATCACATTATTGACCAGTCTTTCTTTCACAATCTACTCTTTTCCTCTCTAATTGGCGCATTTATTCTTGATACAATAAATAAAACTACAATTAGTACCGTTACAAATGAATAATTAAAATAATATTGTTGAATATTTTCGCGGGCTCTCACTACTACCATTATAAAAACGTTAAAGACAATTACAACACTAAGCAAGTAATCAGGTTACCGCACTTCTCTATTTACAATATATTTACGGCGTTGCCAAACTGTCAGTTGTTGAACAATGTTTGCAAAATATTCACTTGTAACCTTCATTTCATATTCAATTATTTACTTTTATTACCATGTTTATGAATTTGAATTCCTTCTTTAAGATGTGTTTATTAAATTATTTATCGTTTTAATTATTTTCATACCTGCTGGAATTATATCACCTGTTACTCTAACTCAAGAATTAAATTTAAGCCTAACATTTTAACAAAACTGGAGGGGATTTTATACTGTAACAGATTGCATTTGAATAATAAATCAATATTTTTCGATGCAATCAAGTTATTTTCTATAAATAATATTAATTTTCTTATATGGGATGAATGAAATTTAATCATTGTAATGAATTATATGGTTTTATTTTAATTACAGTTATTCATCCACAAATACATTGAAATAATTAAACACACAATTTCTATATTTGTTACAAAGCATAATTCTTCAAAAGGTAAGTAGCATAAAACAATCTAAGAAAAACATTTCAATATTACAATTTTATTTAATAATAATAATTCATTTACTAAGGTCAATTAATTATTATTTTTTTAATTATAAAAAATTCCTTAATACCGTTAATTTTAAAACGATTAGTATTTTACAGAGCTTTGTGCAAACACCCTTATATATGCATATTTATATATTATATTTAAAAACATATTACGTTTCCTCTCCAACATCAGCTGATATCTACGTAATAAATTCCCCACATCTAAATTATTCCCACCCGATATATTCTCCCGTTCTCTTGTTTTCCTCGACCAGCCACTTGTAGAGAGGGTCGAAGAATCTTAACAGCGGTCCAGCATCCATAAGGTTTGTGCCACTGGCCAATCTCAGTGTCTCGGTCCAAGGCTTAGAACTCCCCAATGAATACGCATTCCTAAGTAATAGAAATTGCCGGTATACATTTTTTTCAAAGCCAGTTGTTAGAGTTATGTGTGAGGAAAAATATCACTCACATACACACACACAAGCATACTTACATACACGCTCACAATCGATCGGAAAACATTAAAACGTTTGGGTTGAAGAACTGGAAAATACTTTTAACTCCTAATAGAGTAATTTATGGTAGATATGTAATCATTTGTAATACTTCCTAATTACTATATTCTGTAATTTTGTAGTTATTTTATTTGATAAAGCACTTCACTGTTATAACTTCCAGGCTTTATTTTTCATGCTTACTTTTTACAATTAATGTCAGGTCATGTTTTTATGCTAATTATAAAATCATGATTTTTATGCTACACTAAAGGTCAAATATCTGTCAGTGTGTGTAAGCCAATCCTTGCTTGCATGTAATACGTTACTCACTAAGTTTTCCCAAAGGAATTTTATAGATAAAGTGTTTACACTAATTATTTAGAAATTTACACTAACCTCAATATGTCTCCTGCAATTGTCGAATTATAAACATTACAGTGATGCAGAGGTTTGGAGTTTGGATTCGAAGGATCGTATTGAGATGCTTTGATGCAAATATGTTCGATCATTTGGTACATAACGATATTTTCAATGAAATAGCTGTAATGAATAACATAAATATAAGGTGGTAATACATTTTATAAATTATTTTTCAAAAAGCCAAAATAAATAATTTCTATTATAAAAGTTTATTACTCCGGTAAATAAAACACACAAAATATATTTACTTTAAAACAAAATTTCAAAACGATGAAAAATTGCATAGCCATTTTTTTTATAAATATTTATTATTTAAAGATAATTAATTTAATAATATGTCTTATAGATGGAAATTAGAAAAATATCTCCTTACGACAAAATTAAAACTTATTTCTGAATATAGTTTTTAAAAAGCCTTGATATTTTTAAAAGATACCGTTTTATAACACATATTATACTTCATAAAATAATCGCACCAGTGGCCCACGTTCCTTCAGTCTGAAATGCAGTTCCCGTTTAAGCTGATTTCGTGTTATGTATTATGTGGTGTTGGAACCTGTGTGTGTATGTGTGTGTGTGTGTGTGTGTGTGTGAGCGGGTGTGTGTGTGTGTGTGTTTTCACAGACCTCACCTTCCACCCCTGCTTTCCCCTCCGACTAGCTTTTTCTCTTACTCTTCGCCTATCTTCCTTTTACTACACCTTGCCCGTTAGAGAGTAATGGTTTATCCCTTGACTACGAACCTTGGTTCGGGACCTGTATCTCAAGGAATAAAACTCTCAGGAGAAGCATCACCTGAATTTCTTATGAAAACCAAATAGCCTCCCATAAGTCTCTTTAAGCTCCTTTCGGAGTAGTGGGATCTGTGAGAGACACTTGTGACTTAAAGACTATACATGGATACCTAGTGAACTTATTTTATTGTAAATGGAAACACAGGTAATTGGAAACTATAATTTTGTTATTATCTGTTTGGATTTAGAATTACTTATTATTATTTGATTTATTTTAATTAACAGGATTTAGCTTTTTTAATTTTACCTAACCTTACTTTTTAATCACCATGACAATTTTGTTTCACTGTATTAATACAGAATTGGCTCCCATTATTATGTTTACATTTTTATTATTATTTATATTAACACTTATATATATCTACACAAACTATATCCTTTTCTAATATTATTATCAAAATCCAAAATTGCTTAATATGTCCACTATCATCTATTTAAATTCAATTATTACAATTAATTTGCACATAATTTTGAATATTCAAGTTAAATTTTACGTATGTTAGAGTCTTGTTTACTTTCAAACATTTTAAGGTTAATTTCTATTTACTTTATTCTATGCCTTTTAACAAACAATCCTTTTAATTCACTAATAGACTTTGGTTAACATTTACCAATTTATAGGTTAACCTAAGTAGTTATAACATGCTAGGCATTTAATAAGAACTGCCAGCTGTTACTTATGTCCTAAGTCAAAGTATTTCATACATTTTTCAAGATTAAAACCATATAAGATAAAATTATTTAAACGCAATACGTTTATTTCCACTTCAGGCAAACGGTTGAATGGAAATCATTGTTATCTAGTATAGGTAACCTAACAGAGTTTTCAGTCCCTTAGGTTATTCAATTTTTTTGTTAATTTTGATTTTAAGGTAATATATTATGGATAAAAATTTTATCTAGAAGAAAATTAAATTGTTTATATGACCTTGTTCTGCAAAACGTTAGGTATCTATGGTTGGGTTGTCTTTGGGTCTCTTCCCAGCTTCCATGGGATTTGGATATAGGCTTCACTGCATGACATTTCGCCGGTGAATTTTGTTAAGTTCGGCCCCTTTCTTTAATTTTCTTGGTCGAGATATTGGTAGAAATATATATGAGCCTAAGCTTATATATTTGTACATTCCCAGGGTCACATCGTAGCCCTTTATACAAACTTCTTACACATATTGGGTCGTTAATGGTTCTGCGTATATCAATATGACCTCACTCGTTTACCGTTCAAACTGTTCTGCCTAAGCGTCACTCTTTTTTGCTTCGTCCTCACCAATTTCTTCAAATATCCGCCTTCACGATGTCCATTTTACATTTTTAATCAATGAGAAAGCCGTTGCTTATGGTAACTGACTTTGTTTATTTCGTAATTTTGAATTTTAATTAGTTTCAATTTTTGAGAAATACATTTCTTTACTGCAATGTGTTTTTTCAATTATTTATCTTCCATTTAATAATTTGTTTGTCTTTATTTCTTCTAATTTAATACAGTTGCTGTTTCTTCTTGTTAACTCAAACTTCGACGGTAGCGCTGTCGCTGCAGTGTAGCATGATCGTATAAACAATCGCCCCAGGCGGTTGTTTACCGAAACTAATAAAACTTCATACTTGGATAACCTCAACTTTTTGGCTATTAGGTTTTAAATTAAAATTTGCATCTTTACAGAAATACAACTCTCCCTAGCTAGGCCTAATTTACTTTCCGCACATTTTTATACTTATTTTCACTATCCCTGATTATATTTGGTCAAAATTAATTTAATATTATACATTTTGGCTGGGTCCCATAGGCCTCACTTTTACTGTATTATTTAAATCGGTTTATCAGCCGTTAGCCTAATTAATGTTGTGTTGGTTTATAATTTATTCTAACATTCCCAGTTTGTCTATTTAGTTGTAATTACTTTAGTTGACATTGATTTTCCCTTTATTTAACATTTTTATTATAATACTATGAAATAATTGGAATATTAGTTGATTGATCTATTTAACTATTGTAGGCTTAGTTACATTTATCTGTACTAACACCAGATTTACTTGCATCGGTCATTCTGGCCGTTGCAGTGTGTGTGTGTGTGTGTGTGTGAGAGTGTGTGTGTGTGTGTGTGTGTGTGTTGTTGGTGTGTGTGTGTGTGTGTGTGTGAGTGAGTGTATATATATATATATATATATATAGTAAACTCCCGATTATCCGTGGAATAGGGTGGCCCGACAACGCCAGATAACGAATTCCCCGGATAATCCGCTAAGAATACGCAAAATGATCGATAATCGATTATTATACCATAAGTTACACAAATAATGACACCGGTTAATGCAATTCACAAATAATCTTCAGAGGACAAAATGAATACAGAAAATAATTTAAAATGTTGATGTATTTGACGGATTATAACATGTACATTTATATGTCTAACTATTTACAATACGTACATAGGTATATGTCAAAAGTAAGTATGTATGTACATATGTAATTTCCTTTACACATAATACTTTCACTTTTTATCAAAAAAATCTCACTTTCGTCTCTTTTTTTGTGAGCATTGATTTTGCTTTAATGTGCGATCTAAGTTCCTTAAGAACAATTTTGTCGCACAGTGAAGAGTCGTATTGCTCTAATTATTGTGTCCGTTGTTTTCATCTAAAAATTTATATTTCTACCATATACAGGTTTATTTGGGACATCAAAACATTGTATTAGACATTAAAATGTTGTTTTATTAATCGGTTTACAACAAAAAAAAAGGAAATTTACATAAATTATCAACTAATACAAATGATAAAATACTGCATGACAAAAAATAAAACTCAATAAAAAAGACAGAGAAATAAAAATAACGCATACAAATTCAAACTACCTACTACTTATTTTAGTTATATGAGATAGCTTAGTTTATTTTTATAAAAAAAAACATTAATGAATGTGATTGGAATAAAAATTGGATATTTGTAAAACAATGGCAGACCCCGGATAATCCGCAAACCGGTTTATCCGCCCACGGATATTTGGGAGTTTACTATATATATATATGAGTGTGTGTATGTGTGTGTGTGTGTGTGTGTAGGTTTGAATAAATATATGTTATTAAACTCAACGTTATTTTTTCTGTCCCATTGGTAACTTTAGTTAAAATCTTTTAAATTGAAAATTTACGTACCATACGTATTCATAATTTTCTGCCACATGTGAAAGCTCACCAGCGTCTAAATACTCTTCCCCTCGTAGATACGGAGGGACAACTCCTTGAAATTTTAATCTGTGTAAAATAATATATCAGATAAACAATAGTTTAAATACAGAAACATTATGTGTTATATTTTATAAATCAGAAATAACAGAATATTATATAATAAAATGTATTATGATTTAACTAAAGTAAATAAAATTTTATATTTAACTGGACACAAGTTTAAATCTTTTATTCGTTTGCGTATTATCTGATCTTATAGATAGCGTCTGCTATTAAAATATACAAAAAACATAGTCTATCTAATGTACATTTACTCCACATGTAAATGAGAATGTTAGAAATTAGAATAGCATAAAAGAGATTTAGGTAATGTGTTAATTTAATTTTACAGAATTATATATTTTACATTATAAATACAAATCTAGTTTTTTTCTTATTATAATCAGTGTACTAGAGGTTCGACAGAATGGGGTTATTCTTAATATCTCTCTCACTCTCTTTCTCCCTCTCTCTCTCTCTTTCTATCTCTTTCTCTGTCTGTCTGGCTGTGTGTCTGTGTGTGTGTTTGTCTCTCTCTCCCTCTGTCGTTACTTTATTGTGGTTCATAAGTTACGATCCTATTCTAAATTAATGCTCTTCACCTCACGTCTGTCTTCTTTAATCGTTAGATAACGCTATTACTTAGTTTATTTAGTTATTGACCTTCCACTGGTTTGATGCCTTTTACACTTCCTTGATGTATTAACTTGGAACTATTCTTCATCTCTGGTTATCTTCGCCTTCTCTGACTGTGGCTACGCTATCCGGCGATGGTTTGTCTCTTCATTCCTATTTCGTTTAGACCAAATACGTCGGAGGGTCTCTCTATTATCGCCCCTTGAACATATCCATAGCTTTATTTTGAAAGCCCCTATTCGGACTCTGCCCATTGCTTTTATCATCTGTTCCAAAAGATTCGATCCCGAAATGGTAAATTTGTGGAAGCATATCTACTAGTTCCTCTCTTATAGCTCACACACCAGATTAAATATAGTTTTGTTATGTGGTTTTTATTTTTAATAGCAATTAGTAAAGGAAACAAGTAAAAAAATCTAGTTAACTTTATTGTATCATTTATATCAGTAAACTATGCTATACACTGTAATATACTCCAATACGTTACCAACATTAAATATATGTGTTAAAAGTGTTTTTCAAATATTTTTTTAGGAAATAAATACAAAATAAATTAGTAGATGAAGCATGGGAAAATTACACCCTAATAATTTACAATCTAATGTAAAAGTTTTTTTACCATATGACCCTATGTGACAGTATTGTTTATACAAAAAATTAGTTTTTCTTAAAATTACTTAAACCTTATTTCAATCAATCTTTAAAAAAGATAATACAAAATTAAAGAGATATATTTTCCACTTAAGATTATATCACTTATAAGTAACTCTTTACTACTAAAATCAAGTGTTTCTGAATTTAAATAAGTCAGTTTGTTTTATAAACTCATTAAAAATAAATTCTTACAAACATATTTCAATATATTTCTGAAATAGGTAATACAAAATTCACAAGTTGTATAGTCTATAGAAACCTATATTACCTATAGATAAATTTTACTAAAAAAACTAGAGTTTAAACTAAAAAACTAAACAAATTTATTAAATAAAAATAAACTAATTTAACGGTGTTATAACTTTAATTAAAAAAAAAAAACATTTGTTTTTATACTATAATAAAAAATGTTTAAATCTGTTTTAGGATGTGTGTGAAATGCAACAGTAAAGAAACGAAAACAATTTCATTTAAATGTTTAACAATTCTATGATCATCGACCTAACCTTAAATCCCAGTACGCCTTGTTGTAGTTTTCAGGTGATATGTTGTTCCTATATATGTTGAATCTCCAAACGTCAATGAGTAATGCAAATGGCATTAAGGCTATACCATCTGCAGCCAAATCAAACAAGTCATTCATCTCTGTCTCTGGTTCAGGTTTATAATTTTTAGGTAATAGGTTTAGTGCTTCCAGGTTTCCATAAGTCATGAATAACGCCATCATCATCTCTGCTAATCCTTCTCCGAGACCTGTGTTGAAGGAAATTCAAAATATTATATGATTTAATGGGGTTTGTTTGTTTCTTTATTTTAAAGCTATAAAAATGTATCGTTGAAGAAAAATACAAACAGAAAAAACATTTTAATTTATTTTAATAAATTTTCTTCAAAACAAATGATATATTTAATTTTATAATTAAAAATTAGAAACATAATTATATTGAAATGGTCCTAATTTTTGCAAAAGGCAAAAAGGTATTTATTCTTCTTTTTTGATCATTTTGACAGACGGAGATTTAGTTTAACTTATGCCATTAAAAAATCTTACTTTTCTTTAAATGGTCCCTATGTTTTTAGTAAACATATTGGACACCATTTCTTGGTAATAAAATAATTTCACATAAAATTAATTTTTAAATAACGCCTTTTTCAAATCTTACTGCAAATGTCACTGTAATAGCCTTCAAGAAATACTCTAGATATTTAAACGAATATGCGATTTAACAAAGTATTTTCCACAAGACACGTCTAAAGTACAAGTCAAATCTAAAAACATAAAGAAATTTAATCAGTTAAAATTAACATGAGTAATTAAAAAACAAAACACGTGCGATATCAGCATCGGTCCCACGACTTAGTTCAGATTTTACCAAATTCTGATAAGTGCTCAATACAAACTCGTCTGCACCTCTGTTTGTGATGATTATAAAATGTTATAACCTTTGTGATACTTGAGATAGGAAATGAAATAATAATATAAAAATATCCTGGGTCTATTTTAAACTCCCGTTTTGACGAGTATATTGTAAAAAATAGGAAGGATTTTAACGAAAGAATAGCCTTGAGACAAAGTCTTTTTGGATAAGGTAAGCGATGCCTTTGTTAGGCAACACAACTGAAATAATTTTGCCTTATTATTTTCCGGGAGAATAAAGGGCAAATTTAAATCTCCAATAAACGGCACAGGAATAACTGCGAGTAACAAGAAATATGGACAAGTAAAGAGGTACGCCTAGATCACCAGTTATACATTCAGAAATATAATGTATTGCAATAAAACATTAACACCCTGCAAAGCTTTCAGAAAAAGCGAAAGAAACAAAAACATATTTTAAAAGGAAAAAAAACATGTATAGTCAATGAACGAAGCCTAACTAGAAAAGAATTGAAATAAAGTAAAATAGTTTAGATTACCACGACAAAAACAAAATTGGTAATAAAAAATTAAACGCCACTCAGGAAAACAAAATTGATAAAATATCTCCTTCATTTACTACCATTAAAAGATAAAAATAAAATTAATAATAAAAATTAGGACTATAAACAAAATGAATAATTTACCAATACTGCCTATGCTTTGGAAGCAGCAGGGCTGGTTCTTATATCCCATGTCTGAATATATATGCCCCATCTCGTGCGTAAAGATTTTCAACCAAAATTCATTTACTTCCCCACAGATGTTTGTCCTAAATCAAAACAAAAATGGTATTACATATTGTTCACGTTCTTTTTTATAGAAACATACATTTTTCCATGCTATATACTAAACATGCATGCTTCCTACTTTCCAGACAAATCTTACGCCAAAATACATTATATCGGAGTGGGTATTTTAAATACTGATTATTTTTTTACAAGAAAAATTATATCAAAGTAATGTTGGAAGAACTACGTCTCAATCGCACATTTATTACCACTGGTTCAGTGAAGTCACAAAGTTTATATAAATTGTAAATTAATTTCTTTGTTACCGCCAAACTGCCGATAAAATTAAATGTGACTAAGAAGTTGCTAATTTTAATAGTCTCCACGTGAGAACAGCAAGCTGCATTCCCGAAATCTGAACAGTTGATGACCACAAACATGATTTTTCCGGACCTTTTTAAAGTAATATATCAGGTTAAGTAGAGTCGAATAGGAAGTGTCGTAAAGGAAAAAGGCAAGGAAATCCTGTTAAGCCTGTGACTGGGGGATCGGTCTGACGCTTTTCAAGGAATCCAGGAAATACTACAAAAGACCACGATATATATATATATATATATATATATATATATATATATATATATAAATCTTTTAATTTTATATATTGTAAGTGTACACACCACCCATAGTTCGGTGAGGGTAATTAGTCAAATTCAATTTAAAAAGGGGGAACATTCTAAATTCTATTTTGAGAAATTATTTAACTAATTTACCTTTCTACGTAACAAAATACAATGCTTCTATAAAAGTTCTGGGGGTGAGATATTATCCGTTTTGCAGTATTAAAAATTTGTTACGTGTCACCAAATACATTAAACACTTATCCCAAAGATAATATAAGTTTTGTTACCTATAATCCTTCCCGTTATGGAAATCAAAAGACGCTGCGATATCACAATTAACTTCTCTATCTTTTGGCTCATAGAACACCGATCCCTTCCAGAAGCTGTCGGGCAAGTTTCCTAAACCCAAGGAGTAGTAGAATCTTTCTATTAGTTTTGCCATGTCGTACGTAGTGTTGCACTGAAACATAAATCAATGTTGGCCTTATAAATTCTACTGCGATCCCTCTTGCAATTATATTTACATTTACAACAAAAGTCGACTCCGTTAAATTAGACCAACGAGATGAGAAGAAGAGTAAATTTTTATGTATCCGTTTTTTTTTACACTGTAGTGGAAAGTTCTCTAATTTCAAATTGACGCAAAAAATGCCTATTAAAAAAAATATAAAGGTTTTGTCTTAGAAAGGGTAGTTTTGGAAAATAATTTTTCAAAATATTTTTTAATAAATAACGCACTTTAATTTGTTAAAATGAATAAATAAAAAATGAACCTTTTCTACATAATTTAAAAATTGATGATACAATTGATTAATATGCCAAAAAATTGGTACTTTGTATTACTTTAATATTTTTAACACTTCAATTGTATTCTGACATACTTTGATGTATATTTAATGCTCTGAAAAGCACCATTTATTTCAAAATAATTTTTAAACTGCTAAAATTTTCAAGATTTAAAAAAATAGTTTACATCTTACAATACAATTAGGCTATTATTTTAAAGTTTCTTTAATTATAGAAAATAGAACCAATACACATCGTTTAAAAGATACATAAATGTAAAATGTATAAAACAAGAATTACGTTAAAAAACTACAAAGAATTGGTATAAATGTCTAAGAATTATATAGTACCAAATAGCGAAATAAGTTTTAATAATGTTGATAAAATTTTCATAGTTAGGAATATAATTTATAGAGATCTATAGAATTGTTTATAACATCAGGCAATAACTTATTATTACCACATATTACCTTATTATTCCATAACAACAATATAATAATAATAATAATAATAATAATAATATGATTATTATTATTAAAAGAAAATTGAATAATGATAATTTTTGATCTTTAAGTCACATTATACAAATAAAAGTTTAAATTGTTTCTGTGTAAATACGCAAAACATTTTACCAGATTTTGGAGTTGCTGCGTGACGTTAGTGGATGGTTTGTTAGGATAAGGTTTTCCCTCGTTGACATTAACTTTTAGTTCAACCCCAACAGTCATAGCTGGAAAAAAGTGAACTAAAGTAAACTATTTGAATTACACAACTTTTATGTTATACACCCTCTTTATATCCCTATAGCTAAATAGGTCAAACTAGGTTGAACAAAGAAAAATGGCAAAATTATTCTCACGACCTAAGGGGATAAATCAGCATAGATATGGTAGAGATGCTTCCCTGCATGGAGACCATTTTCTTTAAAGACATAGACAGGTGTCTATCCCCTACCAGTTCATTGTAAGTCTATTAATATGGAATTTTATATATATATTCTAAAAGTGTAGATGATGTTGTGCTGTTGTAAGAAAGATTTCTTTACAGTGTGTCAATATAGTTCTTCTTATTGATAGTATTCCATTGATCTTAATGCGGTTAGTTAGCCGCTGTTATATTGGAATTTGTACATATTCTAAAAGTGTAGATATTGTGCTATCTTTGTAAGAAAGATTTCTTTACAGTGTGTCAATATAGTTCTTCTTATTGATAGTATTCCATTGATCTTAATGCGGTAGTTAGCCGCTGTTATATTGGAATTTGTACATATCCTAAAAGTGTAGATATTGTGCTACCTTTGTAAGAAAGATTTGTTTACAGTGTGTCAATATAGTTCTTCTTATTGATAGTATTCCATTGATCTTAATGCGGTAGTTAGCCGCTGTTATATTGGAATTTGTACATATCCTAAAAGTGTAGATATTGTGCTACCTTTGTAAGAAAGATTTCATTACAGAACGTCTATATAGTTCTCTCTCTTGATTGTGTTCCTTCACTGTGTTTCTACATAGTTCTTTCTACAAATATTAAACTCTGTTCAGACGAAGTAATTATGCGAGATATATTACATCTATTGCACAACAATTACTTATTGAATGATTCTTTGGTCTCACTATTCATATGGAAAATGACACTACAAGCATGGGCTCAAAGGGGACCGCGGCTTCTCCTAACTTACCCCCAGATTGAAATTACTAAATAAATATCCAATATGTAGAACAGTGGATCTTTTCGGGAGAGTTATTTTGAAAATTTTTGAATTGTAGGACATAAATTAGGACTGAAGTATTTATATACAAAAAATGTGGTTTCTTATACACACACATACACACACACACACACACACACACACACACACACTCACACACACACGCACACACACATATATTTAATAAATTTAAAATATTTCAAAGACAAGAATACTTTTAATGAATATATTTATTCAAAGCTTTTCGCCGATAAAACAGTACCAGCATCTTCCGGGAAATAATTTTCTAATCTTATTAGATAATTATTATTATCTGATATTATATTAGATAATTATTTTCCTGAAGATGATGGTACTATTTTATCGGCGAAAAGCTTTGAATAAATATATTCATTAAAACAATTCTTGTTTTGAAATATTTTTAATTTATTAACTATATTACAAGAAAACATATCACCATATTTAAAATATATATATATATATATATATATATATATATATATATATATATATATATATATATATATATATATGTCTCACCAGAAACATGAATCAAACATCTTAGAATATAACTTCTCTTTATAGTTATATAAAATGTTTAATAAAACAGATAACGATAATATTATATATTCTTCTTGTAAAATACGAAAACACAAATGGCTGTCGACACGCTGCCGATCCTTTCCATTGCCCAGTTTATATAAAGCAATCTGAACCACTAAATAATACTCGAAACAACATAGGAATTTGAAAACACTTACAGAACAAATGGACAGGTATTGGGCCTTTTTTTGAAACTGCATCTTCGCCGTATGCTCTCCGAAGTCTGTGTCGACAAAAGGCATGGTATTGCTGGTAGAAAGGCTCCAATTGTTTCCACAGATCCATCATTACGCAATCAAACTCGTTAACTGCCGGCACTTCATAGTTGGAAATTTCTTCATCGGCTGCATTCGCAAAGCCTGGAAAGAGAATAAATACAAAGTATTTAAATAGATTTCAGTTTGATGAATATATTCAACGTTAGATTAGTCTAAACCCCGCTTGTCTGGGTTACAAACAGAATGATATAAACAAATATAATATTATTCTAGAGAAATGTTTGACAACTGGTTACCAACAATAAATATAACAACAAAAGGAATTTCACGTCATGTATGTAGTAACATATAACCAGGGTTCTAAAAAATAGCACAAGTAAAAATATACCTAGTTTTATTAGTTATTCAATATTTTCAAATACGTCTGAGCCAATGTTGATACAAGGCATTACAGCATGTAGGTTTAAACACATTGGCTGCTAGTTAGGTCGTATAACATAATAAAATAAAGTGGTTTTTGAACACCTTACAAACATTTCGAAACAAATCCCCAATATTCTTTTATATTTGAGATGCTTCTAAAATCATTTTTTCTATGTGGGCCTATAAAGTAGACAAGTGAACTAGTTTGTATGAAAACTTACCCTTTGACTTGGCATCTGCGTTGCTTAAATTAACGAATTCTACATATAGCGGTCTGAGAAGACGAGGTACGTCCTTCATGGTTTCATTCCAATAGAATTCCAGCTCTTTGATATCTCGGGTGTTCGAATATATTGTAGCAAGGGCATACAACCCTATTTACATCAAAGATTTAAACATTTTAAAATGCTTAATAAATAAGATGAGGAAATAAAATTTTAAATAGGCTATATTTATTTGATTACTTTAGGTAATAAGATCTTAGATTTTCAGACAAATTAACTGCAAAGATAAATGTATGTCACTGTTCAAACTTTAGCAAAAGAAATAAAAAGGTAACATTATTTATTTAAAAACTTTTCACGTACTAATAGGTTAGCATTTTAGGTAAAAGAGCTACGCAGTTATTAATATTTAATCTAACTTGTTTAAAACAAGTACTAAAATTGTTTTAAAGTCAATTCCTACTTGACTCAACAAAAAATGATTTATTTTAGTTTCTTTTTATTTTGTAATTACATATTTATTACTAATATAAAAATGTATACACATATATCAGAATAACAATATTATGTGTCAGAATAGAAAGCGGTTTTCTTGCAATATTCCATTTTTCTTTCTGTGTTCGGTGTTGGACTATTATTTTTGTTCTTTATTATGTATACGCTTCTTTTGTCACTTGCATCGTGTTGAAGTTACTTTTCATTTTCCCCTCGCATTATCCGTTTGTGAATCAAGTTTCGATACCATTAATCCATTTTCTTTATTTCATTATTTTCATTCATTTTTAATCCCTGGGTATTACTAATGATATTGTGTGGTGACCATGGCAAAAATTGAAGGTTGTGAAATTAAGGTTACGACGACAGCCAGTTGGCAGAAATAGAAAAATGCATATACTCCTTTGAGAATAAGATATCTAGCTATGGGAAAGTTGGCTCAGTGCAGAAAGTGCTAGATTTGGAACATGAAGATACTTGTTTCGAACCTGGCCTAGAACCCCCAAATATTTATTATTTAATTATTGAATAAATATTCAAGCAACTGTAGTTACGTTAATGGTCATCCACTAAAGTTAAAAAAAAATTTGAACAGGATTTAATTATTAAAAACGTGTTTTATTAAAGATTGAAATTTTGTACAATACACACACAAACACACACACACACACATATACATATACATATATATATATATATATATATATATATATATATATATATATATATATTTATATCTATATACATATACATACATATATATATATATATATATATATATATATATATATATATATATATATATATATATATATATATATATGGGAAATGTTAGCTAATAGAAATTGAAAAGGGGAAATTGAACAGAAATTCAATTAAACGCAATTTACATGAATAAAGGTCAAAATTTTAAACACACTAAATAAATATATAAAGATATGAATTTACTACTAAAAGTTTGCTTTTTAGGCAAAGGATTTAATCATATAAAGATATTTAAATAAACAGTATATTTTAAGAATATATATGACGTTAGCTTTGTAATCTAAAGAAATACACACTAAAATACATATAAATATTCACTCTGTTTGTACTATAATGCTGGATTAACAAGCAGAGAAAATGTAGACCAACAAAATTAATTAAAAAATTTTTACATAATAAAATATTAGCTTTTGAAGATGAGAAAAGGTAAAAATATTCAATTAAAAATATTTGCATTACTCATTTAATTACATTTATTAGTAGGCCTCATTTTATTAACAGTAAGTAGGCCCTATTACTATTAATCGATCAAATAATTAGAATTTATTCAATTATAAATTTATAGTAATCGACTTCAAAGGCATTTATTTAACTTTTTTTTATCAAACCTTGTTCTATTCACAATAAAATTATATCTCTGTAACAGGATTTCGTGGTATTATGGTGATATATAGATTTTTAAAAAATGTTGAATAACATAATTCTAAAATTATAGTAATTGAACGTCAACATCAACTTAAACATCTATTTACATCAGTAGAATTAGTCATTTGTCATTATACACATAATCAATTGATTTAGGACGAAATTGTAAAATAAATACTGTAATTTCTGTAAGTTTAAACTGTGTGTCGATAAATTAAATTCAGGTGTAATAGTATTATTGCTATTTGAATAGAGTTATTGGTTTAATTTTAAAGTGTAAGTCGAGTTAGTTTTGTTCTACGAGTAATACAGTAAGTTTATTATAGGTAAAATATCTTAATATATTAGGCTAACTGTGGCATAAATCGACTAACCTGCTCTTCCGCAGTTCGTTCTGTTTCTATATTGACATATATTTACATAAAGTTTTGAATGTATATCACTCATTTGTGTTAGAACTTCGGTGATCTGAAAGAAAACGTTGATAAATATTAGTGAAGTTGTTAGCAAGGGACTAATACATTGTGTATTACTTTCCAACATTTCCCATCAATGTATTACTATCCCAAGCACACGTCTATGGCCATCCCAGGTGCAGCTAAGTCCTAGGTTAGTTAATTTATTTGACTACAAGGATATCCTAAAATGTTTGCACATGAAAATTTTAAGTTTTTGCCCCAATGTTACTCTACACTCCCATTTGGAAAACAAAACCTTCTTGTTTTGTTCAGAAAATACACGATTTATAGCAAATAGTCAAAACATATTTTTAAATAATTCGTTTAATTAGAAATTACAAGAAATAATTTACTTAAATTTTAGAAATATAATCTTTTACATACTTTTTTGGATAAAAAAATATTGAGTTATAAAATATGTATAGTTCTCTCTCTCTCTCTCTCTCTATATATATATATATATAAATATATATATATATATATATATATATATATATATATATATATATATATATATACTTATACACTTATCACTTTCACTATATGTACCTAAACAAGAATATTACTTGGTATTTATGCGAGTTAACTTTCAAAGATTGGTCGTACCTCCATCATCGGGCATCACTGGCCGGTGGTTGATGTAGACTGCGAGCTGTGTGGAACTCCCGATTTCACAAGGTGTGGTGTACCGTTATGTTGAGTTTTCACATTCACTGCACTCTGCGAGTTTTTTAAGTTTGTCTTGGGGTTAATTTTTCTATTAGGTTAAATAATTTATCGTTTTTTGATTTTATTTTTATTTATACGTTTCTGATATTATTATTATGATTATAAATTTCAAAACACCAAATTTATATAATTTGATATCACAAACATGTACTCAATATACCAATAAACGAAACCATCCAATTAATAATAAACAAAATAACTGACCTTAAAACGAGACCCAAATACACAAACCAAATCACGTATTGCCTAAAGACCATACTAAACCAAAACTATTTCATATTTAATAATACGGTATATAAACAAATAGATGGCTTAGCAATGGGATCACCACTCTCAAGTTTAATATCGAATATTTACCTCCAAAACCTTGACGTATTCATCACACAAACCATAAAAACACACGACCCCAACGGACATTGGATACGATATGTTGACGATGGATTATACATCTCACAAAATAAAGCAATAAATAATAATATCGTCCTAAATGAAATCAACAACTTACACCCCAACATAAAATTAACCATTGAGGAAGAAATAAACAATAAAATAAACTATCTAGACCTAACAATTACCAGAAATATAAGTAACATTTAATACTCAATTTATAGGAAATCCACACAAACCAATAATACAATACCAAATCACTCTAACCATCCCTCCAAAATAAAATGGCTGCTTACAACTGACTTAAGAGTGCTACAGAATGCTAAAACTGCCCCTAAAAAATCAAGAAGCCAAAGAAAAACAAATAATATGTCAAATAGCCCAACAAAATGGATACAATAATGAAACTATAGATAAATTAGAATTTGAAATATTAAATAAAATAAAACAATCTAAAATCGAACTATACAGGGTACAAATACATTCACATATACAGGGTACAACATAAAAGGAATTACTAAAACACTAAAAAATAATAATATTAACATAGCTTACAAAAACACAGGAAACATAATCAATAAAATAAACCAACCGGAAAAAATATGTCCCACACTTAATAAAGGATTATACAAAATCGAATGCCCAGGCTGTAATAAAATACACATAGGCCAAACAAAAAAGAAATTAAAAGACAGATATCAAGAACACCTAAATGCATACATCAAACCTGAAACTTATAACTCAGACTTAGCTACACACGCCATCAAAAAAAAACACACATTTCCCACATTAAGAAACGTACACCTAATAAAAAAAGTACAAAAAAGCCTCAAAATGGCAATCTGGGAACTACAAATTTATAAACATAAAAATAATTTGATAAACGAACAAATACCAATAAAACGATAAATTATTCAACCTAATAGACAAATTTAACCCCAAGACAAACTTAAAAACTCGCAGAGTGCAGTGAATCCGAAAATGGAACATAGGTACACCACACCTTGTGGCAACGGGAATTTCACACTGCTCGCAGTCTACTACAGCCCCCGGCCAGTGGTGCCCGATGATGGAGATACGACCAATCTTTTGAAAGTTAACTCACATAAATACCAAGTAAGATACTTGTTAAAGTACATATAGTGAAAGTAATATATATATATATATATATATATATATATATATATATATATATATATGTGTGTGTGTGTGTGTATATATATATATATATATGTATATTTAGAGGTTGAGAGAGAGAGAGAGATAGAGAGAGAGAGAGAGAGAGAGAGAGAGAGAGAGAGAGAGAGAGAGAGGGACACACACACAAATCTCTCTCCAGGTTATTTATTTGTTTCATTTTTGAAACTTTTAAATATTTTTGCCTTATTTCGGTCTTAATTAAAATGTGTACTTTATTTCAGTAAGTTTATTGTTTAAAATTATTCAATATCTACAAACATGAAAGAATTACCGTTTAATAAAAGCGTTGCCCATGTTGTGATCGATTTCAGAAACACAATAAAATATTTGTCATGTTAAAGTAGCAACTGTAGTTGTAGGGAAAGTACTTACGTTTTGTGAAAAATCGTCTGAATCATCAGAATCTCCGATCAAACCATACATATGTGCTTGACGATAAAGATAGGAGTCGTTGAATGATGCCCAGTCAAAATTAAGCTTTTCAACGTTATAATAATTTCCTCTTGATTTCTCTAGTATCTGATAAAAGCAAACACAATTTCTAAATGTAAAAATTCAAGTTACATATTCGTAAGATTTTCTATTTTCTGGTTTATTGTGAAAGTCAATTTATGTATAACATTGCAAACAAATAACTAAAGTATTTTTTTTAAATTATAAATTTGTTTTATTTGGTAATGAAAAAACATTTTGTCCTTCTCTCCCAAACAAACACACAGACACACACATAAACAACACTCACACACACACACACACACACCCGAGCGCGTGAGTAATACGGATACCCAAGATGTGTATAGGTCCATGCGAAGTAATATAAATTTTGTTTACAATCACCAATTGTGATATGAATAGCAATTTGTTCACGATATTGTAATTTGTACGCTAATGCTTAGGCGGCTGGGTCCCTCAAAATGAGGTAGCCGCCGCTCGAACTCGAAGAACCTGTCATACAAGTTACACTTATTCTAATTTTTGAATCAGTATAGAACGATAACCTCACACATATTTGTTCTAATCCATTCCACATGCTTATTTACTGCAGATATTTTCTATTAGAAAAATTTATAGAGAAAATCCCTGTGGGGAGTGTCAACCTCTGGTTTTACGATACCTAAAGAGAATTATTTACAAAATTAGAACTGCTTTCAACATAGTCATTGCTATAATTACGCTGGTGTTAGGATGTTTGCCTCAAAGTTTGGAAGGATTGTATTTGTTTTACTTTCAAAGAGGTTCTATTCAACACTATATAAGAGGATTTGATTACGTAAACACTTTGCCCACCTTTGCAGAGTCCTTTTGGGTGGGTGTTCAATTGTTGTTGAAGATGTGGACAGGTCAAATTTTGTTATGTAATTTTGGATATTCAAATATATATTTACGGAGCAAGAGTAGTTTGTGTATTTAAAATAAAAATATGTAATTTAGTTGTCGACATGATGCATTGTTTATATTTAAATAAAATGTGAAACGGAATATATATTGTATTTAACAAAGAGCATTGTCATTCTTTAACCAATATCGTCAAAATATATTTTTAAGGTTTATATTTTTGTAATAACCAATGAATAACCACAAATATTTATAAACCAAATTCAAAAACAAATACATGTAATTACATTTAGTGAAAAATTTTACTCGACGAGTTTTTCAATAAAAAAAAACTACGTTTTTTATGTAGGCTACACCCTATTGCATTCGAGATAGTATGTACTTGTCTTACCATTATCCGTCTGTTGTAAGCGGTCATGTTAGTAATATAATTGTATCCAGTAGACTCTTCTATTGATTCTCTTTGGCAGATTTTCTTGTCTAGATATTCCAAGTAGCGTTGGGCTTCTTCCTTGTGTGTTTGTATTACGTCAGGACAAGAATCCACGAGGACGATCGGAATGGCCGCAAGCAACCAGTACATTTTCTGAAAGAAAATACAAATTCCTTAAAAATAGTTCAATAAAATATAAGTATACTTCTCAACAATACAAATATGTTAAAATGTAAAAGATTTCCTTAAGGTTTAACAAATTTTAACAGCACACACAATATTAAATGTTTGGTTAGTTTGTGCTCCCCAAATTAAAAATTGAGGAATGAAAAACCAGTTCTTCTCATATAACTCTGGCTTTGTTCCCTCTTCATGAGCTGTGTTCTGTCCGCACGTTGCACTAAGCTTATCGTAAAACTCAAGTGTAACGAAATCTCTTATAGGATTTATGTTTCCTTCGTCATGAGCTGTGATCTCTCAGAACGTTGCACTAAGCATATCGTGAAACTTACTTGTAACATAATCTCAAATAGGCTTTATGCTTCCTTCGTCATGAGCTGTGTTCTCTCAGAACGTTGCACTAAGCATATCGTGAAACTTACTTGTAACATAATCTCTTATAGGCTTTATGTTTCCTTCGTCATGAGCTGTGTTCTCTCGGAACGTTGCACTTAGCATATCGTGAAACTTACTTGTAACATAATCTCTTATAGGCTTTATGGTTCCTTCGTCATGAGCTGTGTTCTCTCATAACGTTGCACTAAGCATGTCGTGAAACTTACTTGTAACATAATCTCTTATAGCCTTTGCATTTCCTTCATCATGAGCTGTGTTCTCTCAGAACGTTGCACTAAGCATATCGTGAAACTTACTTGTAACATAATCTCTTATAGCCTTTGCATTTCCTTCATCATGAGCTGTGTTCTCTCAGAACGTTGCACTAAGCATATCGTGAAACTTACGTGTAACATAATCTCTTATAGGCTTTATGGTTCCTTAGTCATGAGCTGTGTTCTCTCAGAACGTTGCACTAAACATATCGTGAAACTTACTTGTAACATAATCTCCTATAGGCTTTATGTTTCCTTCGTCATGAGCTGTGTTCTCTCAGAACGTTGCACTAAGCATATCGTGAAACTTACTTGTAACATAATCTCCTATAGGCTTTATGTTTCCTTCGTCATGAGCTGTGTTCTCTCAGAACGTTGCACTAAGCATATCGTGAAACTTACTTGTAACATAATCTCTTATAGGCTTTATGGTTCCTTCGTCATGAGCTGTGATCTCTCAGAACGTTGCACTAAGCAAATCGTGAAACTTACTTGTAACATAATCTCTAATAGGCTTTATGTTTCCTTCGTCATGAGCTGTGTTCTCTCAGAACGTTGCACTAAACATATCGTGAAACTTACTTGTAACATATTCTCCTATAGGCTTTATGTTTCCTTCGTCATGAGCTGTGTTCTCTCAGAACGTTGCACTAAGCATATCGTGAAACTTACTTGTAACATAATCTCCTATAGGCTTTATGTTTCCTTCGTCATGAGCTGTGTTCTCTCAGAACGTTGCACTAAGCATATCGTGAAACTTACTTGTAACATAATCTCTTATAGGCTTTATGGTTCCTTCGTCATGAGCTGTGATCTCTCAGAACGTTGCACTAAGCAAATCGTGAAACTTACTTGTAACATAATCTCTAATAGGCTTTATGTTTCCTTCGTCATGAGCTGTGTTCTCTCAGAACGTTGCACTAAGCATATCGTGAAACTTACTTGTAACATAATCTCCTATAGGCTTTATGTTTCCTTCGTCATGAGCTGTGTTCTCTCAGAACGTTGCACTAAGCATATCGTGAAACTTACTTGTAACATAATCTCCTATAGGCTTTATGTTTCCTTCGTCATGAGCTGTGTTCTCTCAGAACGTTGCACTAAGCATATCGTGAAACTTACGTGTAACATAATCTCTTATAGGCTTTATGGTTCCTTAGTCATGAGCTGTGTTCTCTCAGAACGTTGCACTAAACATATCGTGAAACTTACTTGTAACATAATCTCCTATAGGCTTTATGATTCCTTCGTCATGAGCTGTGTTCTCTCAGAACGTTGCACTAAGCATATCGTGAAACTTACTTGTAACATAATCTCCTATAGGCTTTCTGTTTCCTTCGTCATGAGCTGTGTTCTCTCAGAACGTTGCACTAAGCATATCGTGAAACTTACTTGTAACATAATCTCTTATAGGCTTTATGGTTCCTTCGTCATGTGCTGCGTTCTCTCAGATCGTTGCACTAAGCTTATCGTGAAACTTACTTGTAACATAATCTCTTATAGGTTTTATGTTTCCTTCGTCATGAGCTGTGTTCTCTCAGAACGTTGCACTAAGCATATCGTGAAACTTACTTGTAACATAATCTCCTATAGGCTTTATGTTTCCTTCGTCATGAGCTGTGTTCTCTCAGAACGTTGCACTAAGCATATCGTGAAACTTACTTGTAACATAATCTCTTATAGGCTTTATGTTTCCTTCGTCATGAGCTGTGTTCTCTCAGAACGTTGCACTAAGTATATCGTGAAACTTACTTGTAACATAATCTCTTATAGGGTTTATGGTTCCTTCGTCATGAGCTGTGATCTCTCAGAACGTTGCACTAAGCAAATCGTGAAACTTACTTGTAACATAATCTCTAATAGGCTTTATGTTTCTTTCGTCATGAGCTGTGTTCTCTCAGAATGTTGCACTAAACATATCGTGAAACTTACTTGTAACATAATCTCTTATAGGCTTTATGGTTCCTTCGTCATGAGCTGTGTTCTCTCAGAACGTTGCACTAAGCATATCGTGAAACTTACTTGTAACATAATCTCTAATAGGCTTTATGGTTCCTTCGTCATGAGCTGTGTTCTCTCAGAATGTTGCACTAAACATATCGTGAAACTTACTTGTAACATAATCTCTTATAGGCTTTATGTTTCCTTCGTCATGAGCTGTGTTCTGTCAGAACGTTGCACTAAGCATATCGTGAAACTTACTTGTAACATAATCTCCTATAGGCTTTATGTTTCCTTCGTCATGAGCTGTGTTCTCTCAGAACGTTGCACTAAGCATATCGTGAAACTTACTTGTAACATAATCTCTTATAGGCTTTATGTTTCCTTCGTCATGAGCTGTGTTCTCTCAGAACGTTGCACTAAGTATATCGTGAAACTTACTTGTAACATAATCTCTTATAGGGTTTATGGTTCCTTCGTCATGAGCTGTGATCTCTCAGAACGTTGCACTAAGCAAATCGTGAAACTTACTTGTAACATAATCTCTAATAGGCTTTATGTTTCCTTCGTCATGAGCTGTGTTCTCTCAGAATGTTGCACTAAACATATCGTGAATGTTACTTGTAACATAATCTCCTATAGGCTTTATGTTTCCTTCGTCATGAGCTGTGTTCTCTCAGAACGTTGCACTAAACATATCGTGAAACTTACTTGTAACATAATCTCCTATAGGCTTTATGTTGCCTTCGTCATGAGCTGTGTTCTCTCATAACGTTGCACTAAGCATGTCGTGAAACTTACTTGTAACATAATCTCTTATAGCCTTTGCATTTCCTTCATCATGAGCTGTGTTCTCTCAGAACGTTGCACTAAGCATATCGTGAAACTTACTTGTAACATAATCTCTTATAGGCTTTATGTTGCCTTCGTCATGAGCTCTGTTCTCTCAGAACGTTGCACTAAACATATCGTGAAACTTACTTGTAACATAATCTCCTATAGGCTTTATGTTTCCTTCGTCATGAGCTGTGTTCTCTCAGAATGTTGCAATAAGCATGTCGTGAAACTTACTTGTAACATAATCTCTTATAGGCTTTATGTGTCCTTCGTCATGAGCTGTGTTCTCTCAGAACGTTGAACTAAGCATATAGTGAAACATACGTGAGTAGTAAGGGAGTTGCTGGGCCTAGCGGGGCCAATTTCCAGCTGGGCTTAGCGGGACCAATCTCCAAAATTTAGCTCGAAGAGCATTTCATGGGTACCTATCCGTCTTATCGGCGTTTCTATTGGTCGCCCCCTTATTTCTCCCACCGTTTCATTTACTTATCCGCTTTCCGATTGGCCGCCCCTCTCGTTTTCTCATATGTTTTCCTTCTTTGGCGGGTTGTGCGGGGAGCCTCTCGGCCCCCCAATTCTCTGTAGAGCGAGCTCCAGCTCTCCCCCTTCTCAGTTCTCCGATTCAGAAAAGTCTATCGCGTTGTGCAACAGATAAATTGCGTCATCACCTTGGCCTTTAGTAATGTAAACAATTGCACCAGGAAATGTTGCGGTTGTAAAACGCCATCATTAAAATAATTGTCCAGGAAGGTCGCGATTGTAAACAACCGTCATTCGATACGCGGAACTCATTCAAAGTAATTGCGCTGGGTGTGTAATAGATATGAATGCTTTCAGAGTCAAGAGAGAAATTTTGTTATTTTTTGTCAGTTCGTTGAACGACTGAAATTTGGTTATCACGAATTATTTCGTTATATTTTGTCAGTTCGTTGAACGACGCCGCGAGTTCAACACAAGAATGTTTTTCTAATGATATATTTTGTGATTATTGCGTTTGTAAATACGTATCCTGTTAGAGAGGAATTGTTTGATGCTAATGTGTGTGTAGGGAAAGGAAAAAGCTGTACGGATAAGAATTATAATTTTGTTGTAAGTTATTTACATAAATTTGGATATTTGAACGCGTCATCAATTGGTTTGGCGAACATCAATTCAACATTTGTGACTGATGCTTTACATCTCTTTCAAGAGACATACAATATAAATACTAATGGTAAAATTGACAATGCTACTTTAGAATTTATGAAAAAACCGCGATGTGGTCATCATGTGAAATGGCGTAAAAAAGTATTGGGCTATCATTTTGTTTTAGCAACGACCCAAATAAATGAGTTAACAAGACAGGCTTTTAACGCTTGGGAAAAACATACCGATTTGGTTTTTGTGAAAGATAGGGTCCAACCGGATATATTACTTTCCTTTAAACGGACCAGGCACACGTTTGAAAAATCTCCAAATTATTGTTCATATCCACTTGACGCCAATTTACTGGGACACGCGTTTTTACCCCATATAGACCAATCAACTCGAGAAATCCATTTAAATAGCGATGCAGATTGGTGTTTAGAAAACAATATTAAAAAATGCGGTTCAGGTAAACATTTCCTATTAAATGTTTTAATACACGAAATAGGACATGCATTGGGAATATCACATTCCAATCGTTTAGATTCAATTATGTATCCATATTATAAAAGCGATTTGGCTGATCTTGGAGAAGACGACATTTTCGCCATACAGACGTTATACGTAAAGAAAAAGATAACATCAACTACATTGAAACCGAAAACCTTGCCTACAAAGAAAGTGGAAGACGTTGTTACGCCGAATTTGTGCAATTTGAAAAATCTAAAAACGTTTTTAGTTGTTAATAAAGAATTGTATATATTTCACGAAAAATGGATTTGGTCAGTAATGTTGGGTAATAAATATGTTGACAAAGTTCAAAAAATTGTAGAATGGTTGCCGTTTTTATCACCGAATTTTACAAAAATAGATTTTATTTATCAGAGACCATCTGGTGAAATTGTATTCTTCGCAGAAGAGCAGATATTTATGATAGAATATCCATCTCTAAAATTAGTTAAAGATTACCCGAAACATATTTCCTTTTTGGGTGGTGGAAGCCAGATGAAAATACACGGGGTTGTGAATTCGTATAGGGGAATAACTTATATCTTTTTCAATGACATTTACTTTTTGGAACTAGATGAAAAAGTATTTCATGTCAAGAAATACGGCTACATTTCAAACAACTTTCCATTTTTACCGACCCATATGGAGTCTGTATTTAGATATACAAACGGATTGTTATATTTTTTTAAAAACAATATTATTGTGCAATATAACGAATTTACGAAAAATATACAACAAACGATTGAAAATAATTTAGACGTCTTTGGAATAACATGTTTAAACACCGTCGCAAATAATGTCTCTGTTTTAAATAAATTAAAAAAATTGGTTTTGCAATTGTTGTAAGCTGGAGGAGTAAAGAAGTTTTGTAATTGTACTCTGTGAGAATAAATATTTTTGTAATTTTTCTTGTGTACATTATTTCAAATAACCGCCTTCTTCTGTAATAGGAAAAGACCAAGCAGTAATAAATACTTCGTGAGCATTAACCGTCAATAAAAATAACTGCGCAAGGAAATATTTCTACATGTTTCTAGACATGAAAATAACGTAAGGTATTTGGTAACTTCTACGATCCTAAACAATAATTTTACTTAGAAAAATTCTAACGAGTGTTAAAAAATGGCTGATATTCAAGGTTTATGTATCAGCTTTAATTTATAAATTAGATTTTTAAAGTTCAAAGTTTAATACTTGAACATTACAAAATATTTCTCCCCAATACTGTGAGGGAAACCACTAGTTTTTGAACAAATTTGATATGTTACGTCTACTATGAAAATTAAGGGGAAATGTCCTGTATTTGAATAATATACTCTCTAATCGCTCTATAATTATAATTTTGTTTGTTTGTAAATAAATTGACTATAAGCTCAACTCCACCACTACAGATAATTTTATTCTCACAGTCTCTTAGCAAAAGAGAAAGATAAAAAGGTTTTAATTTTTTAGCAGGTATAAGCAATTAAAATGATGTTTTATAACTACTAATACAATTATTTTTAAACACTGTTAAACTGAATATAGAGTCAGAGATTTTCTAATTTAATTTAATTGAATTGATAACTTTTATAAAGTGCTAAAGTGTTTGAAATGTTCAACACATGACGTGACTTACTCTGTACAATGAATATATAGCACTGCTGTTAAAATGAAATGAATATTCGGGCTTGAACTTTGCCCTCGACAGGAAGTTTTGAGAGCAGCTGTTTTGCGTAACTCAATTATTTGCATGCACATATTAGTCTGAGGCGACAAAATTTAGATCTTTTGATTTCCTTTATTCAGGAAATTTATAATATATAAAAATAAATGCATCTTAAACTTGATCATTTAAAAAAATTAATCAATTTGTTTATAATTAACACATATTTTTTAAATAATATTTCGTTAAAAAAGTAGGTAAAATTTTGAATCATTAAATGTATCTTTGGTCTTGCTATGGACACTTTTACTTTCGAACAAACTCTACTTCGTAATTTTGTGACTGAAAACTAAACACAAAATTATGTTATGTTAATGTTTGTAGATTAATAAAGATAAAACAAAATAGCATTTTATGAATTATCCATTGTCTATATCGTATAAATTTTGGTAACAGAAAGTGGGTCTTATAAATAAAATACACTATTTTTGTTTACAACTTTTTATTTTTCTCAGTTAAAAAAAAGAAATACAATTAAAATATTTTACGCACAAGACCAGAGAGCGGTGTATATTCGACGAGAGCGTCTTGGATGACGAGACAATATGCAGCAGTCTTTTCAGGCAGGTTTGTATTTGCTTCGATTTCAATTCGCACATCTATGGTGCCAGTTTTTAATGATTCATTTTGTCTTGAACAGTCTATAACAAATATTGGTGTTTTTGCAATGAATTTTTTAAAATCTATGGCCGGTCTATTATTGCTGCCATGGTAGTATGACGACTGAAATCTTGTGAAAAAATCGTAGATGATTGCCTTATTACCGTTAAAATTATCGTACGGATAATATTGCGAATTTAAATATAGTTTAATGTTGACAATGTTGCAAAAATCAAAATGACCGGCATTCTTGTTTTTCACATTCCTTCTGTCCGTTTAAAAAGCGATGATGACGTAACGAGGTTTTTCGCTATTGGACGCTGTTTTTACTGTCCAGGTTGAATTTTTTGAAGTCGGCAAAGCAGGATTATCGATGAGTGTCCAACGTCAAAATCCTAATGAAATTGGTTGGTCCTTATCGATTATTCTTAATAGCGATAAATTATAATCATCGGCCACTCGCACGTACGGAATTTTCCAAAATATTTTTGTAATTTTCAATTCGACATTATTGTTATTATTTTCCGTTATAATTGCATTTATATTGATCGAACTTCTGAGTAATAATAATTCCTGTCTCACGTTTAATAAAATGTGGGCGTAGTCGTCTGCGAATCCAAGTAACATTTTCAGAGGAATACAAAACGAAAATTTATTATCGTGTTCGAAAGGAATCATATTTATATTCCATCCTCCGTTCAATAAAATATTTTTTTCATCTTCAGTGCTGGTTAATAGATTTTTAATTGTTGTCGTAATACCAACGTTTTTCACCCTCTCTATTTCTGTGCCACAAATTTCATATCTGATTTCGTCAAAAAGAAATGCCATCCCATTGCTAATTATTTTAACGCTTTGTTCCTCGTGATTGTTGGCCGGGTTCACTTCTTTATATTCTCCTTCTATATATATGTAACTCTTAGATGGCAACGTGTAAACATTTTGTTGGTGCGCTGGAATCCGAATTTCATCATTTTCACCAAATGTAGTTTGTGCGTACGGAAGATGCGTATGATATTCCAAATCTACAATAGTTTCGTCAAAAATGACCTTTTCATCTACTCGTAACATGTTCTTTATTAACAGTATAACCTAAAGATTCCAAAAATTCTTTGCTCCTTTTTGTTAGCAGCTTATGGTGATCTATTGGCTGACGTCTACTGACTGCCGCTGTAAAATCTGTTGTATTACTACTATTCAAAATTAGAACCATTATTAACTAACACTTCGCCGCAAATGAAGTCTGAGCGTTATATATTCTTCCCGCAAGTTTATCAGTTGTCCGTCCTGAACTTCGAGACGCACTGCAATATTATGAAGTAGTCCTGTTATGTTTAACGCAGATAGATTACTGTAGTAGGTTTTTCAATAATTTTATAACCAGGTTCGACGGCCGGATAAAATTCGTGAATAATATGACCTTCAACACCGTTTCTATATGAACCTCTAGCAATGTTGCAAACAATTCGAATAACGTCTACTCTGTTAATATTTACCGTATTTTTGGAAGTATGCCAAATATTTGGTTTCAACTCCTTCGCCTCGAACCCCAATAGCGATCCAATGCTGTGCTCTTTGTCGAATCTAATTGCTTTCGAACAGAAGATTTTCGTTTTTAACGTATTGTTATTTCCTTTAAGATCAAACACAATGTTTTTCTCTCCAAAATTTTCATGAATAGCTTTCTTTAAAAACGAAACTATATTATCAATTTCGTATGATCCTTCGGGCAATTCTATAACTTTATTATTATCAAAATGAAATTTATCATTTACGTCTTTCTCAATGTTCGGTATGGTGTTGTAAGTCATAAAATCAATTAATCCAATTTCCCATTTTTCGCTGCGCAAATCTATGGGCGGATATATATCGCAAGAGATGTTTGACCCTTTACCATTTAAACAGAGCATTTTCGCCGGTTATATGTTGTTCGTTAAAAACTGTAAACACAAATGACCGCAGTTGTAACTAGTCAGTTTTTGTTTATTGGTATAATTGTAGAAAATGTTTGCATTGTCCGACGCTGTTTTGAAATATCGAATTATTTCCGGAGATGGAGGCAGATTGCCAAAACTATCGAAATAGTAGATTTTATTTTTAAATTTTCGATAGGCCACCCAATGCGTTCCCGGTCCTTGTGTGTTGTCCAAATTTATAATACCATTTTCAGTCGTCAACATTTTTTTGGGCATATTATCGCTCATAAAGATGCCTCTGAAATTCGGAATTTTTAATTTGTTTACATATTTAAATAAATCGATATTTGTTAACGCTCTTTTTGGTAATTTTATTTTATTATTATTTATTTTTTTTTTTTAGATTTTCCACCACCTCTATACGGTTTCAGGTAATAGCCTTTGCCGGCTTTTTTTCTGTTTGCGCAGCATCTTTTTTTCATTCGTTTTAGCACTTTAGTTTTAATTTTATTTTTCGATGACGTTGATTTTTTTTTAGCAGCATTCCTTCTGGTCCTGCCACCTCCGAATTTACTTTTCGCATTCATTATGTTGGTAACTGCATAAGCGGCTGCCCTTTCGCTCAAACTTGCGTCACCTGACGTTACGCGTTCCCAAGCTCTATTGGCTAATTGCTGATCGGCGACGGCTCGATGACTCGAATCTGAATATTGTGAATAGACAACGTCGTGGTCTCTGCACGCTCGATCTAATTTATTTATACCGGCGTCACCCCTCCTTAATCTTTCTTGTAATCTTGTTCCTGGTCCGCAATACTGATAGCCCGGAATATGTAATTCAACTGGCAATAAATCTATAGCCCGATTTATAACCTTTCCCGGTAAACTTGTCAATGAACTTATTAATCCGCTGTCGCTGTACGCACTAAGCTGTTTTTTAGACATTATGTCCTCTTCTTCGTCTTCCGCCTCTTAATGGCGACGGAGGCGATATGAATATTGTTTCTTTCGGTTCTGGTATCAAATGGGCATCTGAAAATCCGACACTATCAGTTTCACCCGCCGCCCTCGGTTCCGATTCTTTATTCAAAATTTTTTCTTTTAATTGCTTTCGTAATTTATTCAATTCACTGCGAATCTGATTTGTACGTGTATTAATATTGTTTTCCAAATCTGCACATTTTTCATTAAATATTTTTAAATTGATAGCGTCTTTGTCTTCTTTCGGTTCGTGTAAATTCGAAAGTCTTTTATTTTGCATATCAAAATCACCGCTTTTGGTCATTTTAAAACCGACGCCAGGAGGCCCAGGAATTCTGTTTCGTCGAAAAGACGCGTTATGCAAATGACGCCCAAATTTATCAACACTCATAAGATGATGTTTACTGGTGAACAGATAATAGCGAAATGATTGTGCAAAATTATGCAATAATTCCGGATTCTTTTAACTCCTCAATTATAGATATTATCTCGTTATTATGGCCTTGATTGCCTGCCAACTGTGATGCCATTAATAATCTTAATCGCTCGCATAATTCGTTGGGATCGTTCCAGTAAATATATGCCGGTTTTTGCTGTTCATATTCTTTCAATATCAAACCGCTTCCACCGGCTTCCCAATCTATATTAGATTTAGGTTTACGCGCCGGAAACAGTTTTGAAATTATTTTCGTATACTTATGACTTCTATTTGATTTTAATTTTCCTATAGCAGAATTGTTGACCCTGTGTGCATTTGTGATAAGTAAAATATGTCGATATTTTGCAAGATCTTCCTCTGTGTAAATATGATCGTCGGGAATTCGCTTAAATAACAATTCGTATATGCCTCGTGTGCCTGCATATCTTATATCGTCGATTATTAGGTCGTCTCCGTTAATTTCCAATTCCTTATCGCCAATCATCCATTTATCGTTTTCTATACGCACACCGAAAACATTATCCGCTTGTCTGGGCCTTTTTATGAAATTTAAAAAATATTCGATTGATAATTTACCTGTAAATGTTTTTCGTATAAATTCTACAGCATCACGCACACCTTTAGGCGTATTCAATAAACCACTAATAGACGGGCTCGATTGGTATACAGTTTCAGGTTTTAAAGCAATACTCGTTGGCATTTCTTCTTCATAATCCTCCATTTCTGTTTCTATGTCGCTGTCTGTAGAGATTTCGCTTTTTACGTCCTCCATTGGCTGTTCGGGTTCTAAAGGTTTTCGCTTCACAGGAATCTCACTGTCCGCCACAATTTCGGTATCACTCATCGGCGATTCCGGTCTGGACGGCCGTCTTTTCGACGCATTTCCGTAGTAATGTTCTTCTTCGGTATCGTATTTTTTTCTTTTCGCTTTCAGATCTTTTTGTTTTCGCTGTATAGTGGCCAAAAGTGTTTTCTCATTCAACTCATGCGTCGGCTTATAGCTAAATTTTTCGGCATACTCTTTTATCGGTTTAATCAGCGGCTCCATAATATTTTTCTCAATATGCCCTTCCATGTCCGTAATGCCTCGTTTTAGGGCGCTATGTTTTTCTTTAATTCTTTTTCTCAATTCTTTTATTTCTAAAATAATTTTTTCGCGCACGTCAAATGGTTCGGTCAGAGACATCTTTACAACTGAATGAATTCGTCAAACATTATTCGATATCGTCCGTTATTTAATTTTCGCCCTTTGTCTAACAGTAGAAATGAATTTTCGTTTTTAGACCAGGCCAATGAACACATTTCTTTGAAAGCCTCAAATTTCATGTCTGCGTTGGCGTGATCATTGTATGCATGACGTATATTTCTTTCGTCTTGTCGAAATAATATCACTAAATTAGGGTTATCTCGTATCAGTTGCTTTGGTATTCTGCTATATGTTTGGCACAAGTAGAATGTATCTACATCGTTATGGCGACCCATTGCGAAGAAATTTCGAATATTATTTTGGCGTTCGCACATTACGTCATCAAATATCATAATTGAGTTTGGGCTGATTTCATTGGGATGGGGCACATCGTCGTTTTCGGTGAAAATAAAATAACCGACATTTGGTATTTTCGAAAATATGCGACTTAGAAACTGATATTTTGTTTGATTAATCGATTTGGAAAAAATATAGATATTCTCAAAAAATAATGCTCTTGGATGGAATATTAAATTGAACATGAGATTAGTTTTACCACAATTTGACGGTCCCACAATAAGACATCTGATGGAATTCGGTAAAAGCGGGCCATTACGCCCATCACACTTATTAGCGCAATCATTTTCGAAATATGTGTCGAAATTCATGACACGTAACGTTTGACTTTGTTTCACCACCTTCATCACATTAATAGATCCTTTTCGTTTATCCAAGTGTCTTTTGTCTTGTCATAACCTAGCCAGCGAACGAGTAATTTATTACCTTTACGACGCACCACTTTTTCAATGAGAAATTCGTTACTAAATTTTGTTTTACTCAATTCCTCTTGATAGAAACCGCCCTTTATCTCATTTCCAGATTCGTCCTTTAGTTTATAGGTCACTGGAATAGTTGGTTCAACTTTCCAAATTTTATATATTTCGTGGCTCCAAGACGGCCAATAACCTTTATTGAAAGTCTTTTTCAACCTGCTGATTCTAACTGCATCGCCCACATTAAATCGGTTGCGTATAGATTGCTGTTTCTTTTGTCTATTTTCAACTATACGCCTGAGTACTAAATGCTCGTTATTTTCATTGACATCGGCGGGTCGCATTCCAATTGTTCTGTGCACGGTATTATTATAATTTTCAACTATATCGCCCAAAATGTTTAGCCATTTATAATTTCCTTGCTCGCTAAACGCTCTCCACATTTTCGCTTTCAATGTTCTATTTAATCTTTCAACTATAGACGATTTCTTATCGGAATGCGTAGAATAATGATTTATATTGTATTTACTTAGTAAGGATTTAATTTTCGAATTAAAAAATTCGGTTCCCTTATCGGTTTGTAAGTGACGCATAGAATATGTATCTAAAATCGGTTGTAATGACTTTTCCATTTCAACAGCATTTTTAGATTTCATCGGCACCGCCAACGCATATTTACTAAAACAATTTATTAAAACCAAAATATATTTATAACCTTTATTCGCTCTAGCGAATGACAGCATTTCCACAAGGTCGGCTTGGTAAAGATCATACAATCCTTTCACCTCAACATGACGAGTGGGAAAATTCCTACGAGCCTGTTTATGAATCTCTCTCGCAATGCCCCTCCTCACTGTTACAGCTGGCGTTGTCATTGTTGTTCTGACTAGCCTAAAATGAATAAATCGTTATTTCAATTGTGTATTATTTGGATAGCCTTGAATTACCCACTACGATTATTAAGTGTCTGCACGAATCTTATAAGGAGGTGTTAATCAAACGCAATACTGATGGATACAATTATTCATTATTAAAAGATATTATGACTATAAATATACCCGATAATGAAGTATACGAATTTTTAAGAGTGTATTCCAAAGAGAGTTTATTGAGTGATGATTTCATGCTAATGAACTATCCACAATACAGAAAATTATTAAGGTGGGGTCATCGTCCAAAATCAGATGGACAATTACCTGTTTTCAATGTTAAGACAATAGGAGTTGCTGTGACATGTGTGTTTACGTCCAAAATCAGCAACAGAAATTATTATAGACAATGTAAAGGTGAATAAATAAATTATTTAACACATAAATTGAAACATTTATTTTATACAAACTAATTTACATCTTTTCCTGTTTACTTATTAACTAATTTACATTTTGGTGAATAAATACGATGTTCAATAGCTGGAACGTCTTTTTCCTGCCAACTATGAATTTGTATATTACAACAAATACAAACAGCATGATCTCCAATTGAATTATAATAAAACCCAGATTGTACCATGTCGTCGACATTTGGATATGGTTTTGGCCAATTTGCGAACGTATCTCGCATTTTCTTCTCTATATCAAAAATGGACAACTTACACTCTACATAATGTTGGCCAATACAACTTAGATTTAAAATTTTGTACATTTGTTTTCTCATACAGTCATTTACATCTTTACAACATATTTTTTCGTTTTTATTACTATTTTCAATAAAACCCTCCAAACCGCAGTAATGTTTTTTTACAAAACCATCAATACACGCATTTTCATCAGTATCAATAAAAGAAGACGTCATTTTTAAGTGTAATAAATTCTGTACACAATATTATAAATATTTACACAAATTTGATATATTTATTAAAAATTTCTTTACTTAAACTTAATAAAATACAAACAATGTGTTTACCAGACAATCTGTTAGAATTTTTCACGCAATTCAATCTATTATAAATATTTACACAATTTTGTTATATTTATTAAAAATTTCTTTTTTAAACATAATAAAATACATACAATGTGTTAGAATTTTTAACACATTATAGGATTACAAAATGTGCAATATTTTTTTTTTATAACTCGTATTTTATGTTTATCACAAGGCAAATATTCTTAAATATCTTTGTCTGGCAATCTGTCATATATATGTTCAAGATTTTCAGAATGATTCTTGTAACACGCTTTCAAAGCTGCCTTCCAAAACGTCTAGAGCTTTTCTCAAAGCTTCCTCAAATAACGCACAAACACAAATGTCTGGGCCGTCTCCTATAAACGACTGACAGGACCATGCACAGCTTTTATAGTGCTTACTAGCCATATCATAGTCTTCCAAACCATAATTCTCTACATAGGCGTTGGCCTTGCTTATGTAATAATGAGCCATGGTTTTTCCGCATGCACAAAGGTTTGGATGTGACGATAATGCAAACACACGTTCTGCTGCAGATAACATATTAGCGGCGTTGCGCAAACAATACTAAAGTCCAAGGTCCTGATGCAATTTATCTATTACACAAAGCAATAAATATTTTATTTACAATCACACCCAGCACAATTATTTTGAATGAGTTCCGCGTATCGATGGCGGTTGTTTACCCAAGGTGATGACGCAATTTACGTATTAAACAACGCGATAGACTTTTCTGAACCAGAGAACTGAGAGGGGGGAGAGCTGGAGCTCCCCGCACATCCCGCCAAGGAAGGAAAACGAGAAAGGGGACCAATGGGAAAAGAGAACTGGGTACCCCTGAAATGCTCTTCGGACGGGGGGGCCGAGGGGCTCCCCGCACAACCCGCCAAGGAAGGAAAATATATGAGAAAACGAGAGGGGCGGCCAATCGGAAAGCGGATAAGTAAATGAAACGGTGGGAGAAATAAGGGGGCGACCAATAGAAACGCCGATAAGACGGATAGGTACCCCTGAAATGCTCTTCGAGCTAAATTTTGGAGATTGGTCCCGCTAAGCCCAGCTGGAAATTGGCCCCGCTAGGCCCAGCAACTCCCTTACTACTTACGTGTAACATAATCTCTTATAGGCTTTATGTTTCCTTCGTCATGAGCTGTGTTCTCTCAGAACGTTGCACTAAGCATATCGTGAAACTTACTTGTAACATAATCTCTTACAAGCTTTATGTGTCCTTCGTCATGAGCTGTGTCCTCTCAGAACGTTGCTCTAAGCATATCGTGAAACTTACTTGAAACATAATCTCTTATAGGCTTTATGGTTCCTTCGTCATGAGCTGTGTTCTCTCATAACGTTGCTCTAAGCATATCGTAAAACTTACTTGAAACATAATCTCTTATAGGCTTTATGTGTCCTTCGTCATGAGCTGTGATCTCTCAGAACGTTGAACTAAGCATATAGTGAAACATACGTGTAACATAATCTCTTATAGGCTTTATGTTTCCTTCGTCATGAGCTGTGTTCTCTCAGAACGTTGCACTAAGCATATCGTGAAACTTACTTGTAACATAATCTCTTACAAGCTTTATGTGTCCTTCGTCATGAGCTGTGTTCTCTCAGAACGTTGAACTAAGCATATAGTGAAACATACGTGTAACAAAATCTCTTATAGGCTTCATGGTTCTTTCGTCATGAGCTGTGTCCTCTCAGAACGTTGCTCTAAGCATATCGTGAAACTTACTTGAAACATAATCTCTTATAGGCTTTATGTGTCCTTCGTCATGAGCTGTGTTCTCTCAGAACGATGAACTAAGCATATAGTGAAACATACGTGTAACATAATCTCTTATAGGCTTTATGTTTCCTTCGTCATGAGCTGTGTTCTCTCAGAACGTTGCACTAAGCATATCGTGAAACTTACTTGAAACATAATCTCTTATAGCTTTATGGTTCCCTCGTCATGACCTGTGTTCTGCCAAAACGTTGCACTAAGTATATCATGAAACATACGTGTAACAAAATCTCCTATAGGCTTTATGGTTCACTCGTCATGAGCTGTTTTCCGTCAGAACGTTGCACCTAACATGTCGTGAAACATCGTGTAACATAATCTCTTATAGGCTTTATGGTTCCTTCGTCATGACCTGTGTTCTGTCAGAACGTTGCACTAAGTATATCGTGAACTTTACGTGTAACAACAACTCCTATAGGGTCTATGGTTCCCCCGTCATGACCTATGTTCTGTCAGAACGTTGTACTAAGCATATCGTGAAACGTACGTGTAACAACAACTCCTATAGTGTTTATGGTTCCGTCGTCATGAGCTGTGTTCTGTCAGAACGTTGCACTAAGCATATAGTAAAACTTACGTGTAACAAAATCTCTTATAGGCTTTATGGTTCCCTCGTCACGGGTTTTGTTCTCTTAGAATGTTGCACTAAGCATATCGTGAAACTTACGTGTAACAACAACTCCTATAGTGTTTATGGTTCCCTCGTCATGAGCTGTGTTCTCTCAGAACATTGCACTAAGCAAATCGTGAAACATACGTGTAACAAAATCTCCTATAGGCTTTATGGTTCACTCGTCATATGCTGTTTTCTGTCAGAACGTTACACTAAGTATATCGTGAACTTTACGTGTAACAACAACTCTTATAGGGTCTATGGTTCCCCCGTCATGACCTATGTTCTGTCAGAACGTTGTACTAAGCATATCGTGAAACGTACGTGTAACAACAACTCCAATAGGGTTTATGGTTCCGTCGTCATGAGCTGTGTTCTGTCAGAACGTTGCACTAAGCATATAGTAAAACTTACGTGTAACAAAATCTCTTATAGGCTTTATGGTTCCCTCGTCATGGGTTTTGTTCTCTTAGAATGTTGCACTAAGCATATCGTAAAACTTACGTGTAACAACAACTCTTATAGTGTTTATGGTTCCTTCGTCATGAGCTGGGTTCTCTCAGAACATTGCACTAAGCATGTCGTGAATCTTACGTGTAGCAACAACTCTTATACGGTTTATGGTTAGCCCGTCATGGGCTGTGTTCTCTCAGAACATTGCACTAAGCATGTCGTGTAACTTACGTGTCACAACAACTCTTATATGGTTTATGGTTCCCTCGACATGAGCTGTGTTCTGTCAGAACGTTGCGCTATGCATATCGTGAAACTTACGTGTAACAAAATCTCATATAGGCTTTATGGTTCACTCGTCATATGCTGTTTTCTGTCAGAACGTTGCACTAAGTATATCGTAAAAAAACTTACGTGTAACAAAGACTCTTATAGGGTTTATTGTTCCCTCGTCATGATCTGTGTTCTCTCAGAACGTTGCACTAAGTATGTCGTGAAACTTACGTGTAACAACATCTCTTATATGGTTTATGGTTCCCTCGTCATGAGCTGTATTCTCTCAGAACGTTGCACTAAGCATATCGTGAAACTTACGTGTAACAACAACTCTAATAGTGTTTATGGTTCACTCGTCATATCCTGTTTTCTGTCAGAACATTGCACAAAATATATCGTGAAACTTACGTGTAGCAAAAACTCTTATAGGGTTTATGGTTCCCTCGTCATGAGCTATGCTCTCTCAGAACGTTGCACTAAGCAAACCGTGAAACATACGTGTAACAAAAACTCCTATAGGCTTTAAGGTTCCCTCGTCATGTGCTGTGTTCTGTCAGAACGTTGCACTAAGCATATAGTGCCACTTACGTGTAACAAAAACTCTTATAGGGTTTATGGTTCCCCCGTCATGAGCTGTGTTCTCTCAGAACGTTGCACAAAATATATCGTGAAACTTACGTGTAGCAACAACTCTTATAGGGTTTATGGTTCCCCCGTCATGACCTATGTTCTGTCAGAACGTTGTACTAAGCATATCGTGAAACGTACGTGTAACAACAACTCCTATAGGGTTTATGGTTCCGTCGTCATGAGCTGTGTTCTGTCAGAACGTTGCACTAAGCATATAGTAAAACTTACGTGTAACAAAATCTCTAATAGGCTTTATGGTTCCCTCGTCATGGGTTTTGTTCTCTCAGAATGTTGCACTAAGCATATCGTGAAATTTACGTGTAACAACAACTCCTATAGTGTTTATGGTTCCCTCGTCATGAGCTGTGTTCTCTCAGAACATTGCACTAAGCAAATCGTGAAACATACGTGTAACAAAATCTCCTATAGGCTTTATGGTTCACTCGTCATATGCTGTTTTCTGTCAGAACGTTACACTAAGTATATCGTGAACTTTACGTGTAACAACTACTCCTATAGGGTCTATGGTTCCCCCGTCATGACATATGTTCTGTCAGAACGTTGTACTAAGCATATCGTGAAACGTACGTGTCACAACAACTCTTATATGGTTTATGGTTCCCTCGACATGAGCTGTGTTCTGTCAGAACGTTGCGCTATGCATATCGTGAAACTTACGTGTAACAAAATCTCATATAGGCTTTATGGTTCACTCGTCATATGCTGTTTTCTGTCAGAACGTTGCACTAAGTATATCGTAAAAAAACTTACGTGTAACAAAGACTCTTATAGGGTTTATTGTTCCCTCGTCATGATCTGTGTTCTCTCAGAACGTTGCACTAAGTATGTCGTGAAACTTACGTGTAACAACATCTCTTATATGGTTTATGGTTCCCTCGTCATGAGCTGTATTCTCTCAGAACGTTGCACTAAGCATATCGTGAAACTTACGTGTAACAACAACTCTAATAGTGTTTATGGTTCACTCGTCATATCCTGTTTTCTGTCAGTACATTGCACAAAATATATCGTGAAACTTACGTGTAGCAAAAACTCTTATAGGGTTTATGGTTCCCTCGTCATGAGCTATGTTCTCTCAGAACGTTGCACTAAGCAAACCGTGAAACATACGTGTAACAAAATCTCCTATAGGCTTTATGGTTCACTCGTCATATGCTGTTTTCTGTGAGAACGTTACACTAAGTATATCGTGAACTTTACGTGTAACAACAACTCTTATAGGGTCTATGGTTCCCCCGTCATGACCTATGTTCTGTCAGAACGTTGTACTAAGCATATCGTGAAACGTACGTGTAACAACAACTCCTATAGGGTTTATGGTTCCGTCGTCATGAGCTGTGTTCTGTCAGAACGTTGCACTAAGCATATAGTAAAACTTACGTGTACCAAAATCTCTTATAGGCTTTATGGTTCCCTCGTCATGGGTTTTGTTCTCTTAGAATGTTGCACTAAGCATATCGTAAAACTTACGTGTAACAACAACTCTTATAGTGTTTATGGTTCCTTCGTCATGAGCTGTGTTCTCTCAGAACGTTGCACTAAGCATGTCGTGAATCTTACGTGTAGCAACAACTCTTATACGGTTTATGGTTAGCTCCTCATGAGCTGTGTTCTCTCAGAACATTGCACTAAGCATGTCGTGAAACTTACGTGTCACAACAACTCTTATATGGTTTATGGTTCCCTCGTCATGAGCTGTATTCTCACAGAACGTTGCATTAAGCATATCGAGAAACTTACGTGTATCAACAACTCTTATAGTGTTTATGGTTCCTTCGTCATGAGCTGGGTTCTCTCAGAACATTGCACTAAGCATGTCGTGAATCTTACGTGTAGCAACAACTCTTATACGGTTTATGGTTAGCCCGTCATGGGCTGTGTTCTCTCAGAACAATGCACTAAGCATTTCGTGTAACTTACGTGTCACAACAACTCTTATATGGTTTATGGTTCCCACGACATGAGCTGTGTTCTGTCAGAACGTTGCGCTATGCATATCGTGAAACTTACGTGTAACAAAATCTCATATAGGCTTTATGGTTCACTCGTCATATGCTGTTTTCTGTCAGAACGTTGCACTAAGTATATCGTAAAAAAAACTTACGTGTAACAAAGACTCTTATAGGGTTTATTGTTCCCTCGTCATGATCTGTGTTCTCTCAGAACGTTGCACTAAGTATGTCGTGAAACTTACGTGTAACAACATCTCTTATATGGTTTATGGTTCCCTCGTCATGAGCTGTATTCTCTCAGAACGTTGCACTAAGCATATCGTGAATCTTACTTGTAACAACAACTCTAATAGTGTTTATGGTTCACTCGTCATATCCTGTTTTCTGTCAGAACGTTGCACAAAATATATCGTGAAACTTACGTGTAGCAAAAACTCTTATAGGGTTTATGGTTCCCTCGTCATGAGCTAAGTTCTCTCAGAACGTTGCACTAAGCAAACCGTGAAACATACGTGTAACAAAAACTCCTATAGGCTTTAAGGTTCCCTCGTCATGTGCTGTGTTCTGTCAGAACGTTGCACTAAGCATATAGTGACACTTACGTGCAACAAAAACTCTTATAGGGTTTATGGTTCCCTCGTCATGAGCTGTGTTCTCTCAGAACGTTGCACAAAATATATCGTGAAACTTACGTGTAGCAACAACTCTTATAGGGTTTATGGTTTCCCCGTCATGACCTATGTTCTGTCAGAACGTTGTACTAAGCATATCGTGAAACGTACGTGTAACAACAACTCCTATAGGGTTTATGGTTCCGTCGTCATGAGCTGTGTTCTGTCAGAACGTTGCACTAAGCATATAGTAAAACTTACGTGTAACAAAATCTCTAATAGGTATTATGGTTCCCTCGTCATGGGTTTTGTTCTCTTAGAATGTTGCACTAAGCATATCGTGAAACTTACGTGTAACAACAACTCCTATAGTGTTTATGGTTCCCTCGTCATGAGCTGTGTTCTCTCAGAACATTGCACTAAGCAAATCGTGAAACATACGTGTAACGAAATCTCCTATAGGCTTTATGGTTCACTCGTCATATGCTGTTTTCTGTCAGAACGTTACACTAAGTATATCGTGAACTTTACGTATAACAACAACTCTTATAGGGTCTATGGTTCCCCCGTCATAACCTATGTTCTGTCAGAACGTTGTACTAAGCATATCGTGAAACGTACGTGTAACAACAACTCCTATAGGGTTTATGGTTCCGTCGTCATGAGCTGTGTTCTGTCAGAACGTTGCACTAAGCATATAGTAAAACTTACGTGTAACAAAATCTCTTATAGGCTTTATGGTTCCCTCGTCATGGGTTTTGTTCTCTTAGAATGTTGCACTAAGCATATCGTAAAACTTACGTGTAACAACGACTCTTATAGTGTTTATGGTTCCTTCGTCATGAGCTGTGTTCTCTCAGAACGTTGCACTAAGCATGTCGTGAATCTTACGTGTAGCAACAACTCTTATACGGTTTATGGTTCCCTCGTCATGAGCTGTATTCTCACAGAACGTTGCTTTAAGCATATCGTGAAACTTACGTGTAACAACAACTCTTATAGTGTTTATGGTTCCTTCGTCATGAGCTGGGTTCTCTCAGAACATTGCACTAAGCATGTCGTGAATCTTACGTGTAGCAACAACTCTTATACGGTTTATGGTTAGCCCGTCATGGGCTGTGTTCTCTCAGAACATTGCACTAAGCATGTCGTGTAACTTACGTGTCACAACAACTCTTATATGGTTTATGGTTCCCTCGACATGAGCAGTGTTCTGTCAGAACGTTGCACTATGCATATCGTCAAACTTACGTGTAACAAAATCTCATATAGGCTTTATGGTTCACTCGTCATATGCTGTTTTCTGTCAGAACGTTGCACTAAGTATATCGTAAAAAAACTTACGTGTAACAAAGACTCTTATAGGGTTTATTGTTCCCTCGTCATGATCTGTGTTCTCTCAGAACGTTGCACTAAGTATGTCGTGAAACATACGTGTAACAAAAACTCCTATAGGCTTTAAGGTTCCCTCGTCATGTGCTGTGTTCTGTCAGAACGTTGCACTAAGCATATAGTGACACTTACGTGTAACAAAAACTCTTATAGGGTTTATGGTTCCCTCGTCATGAGCTGTGTTCTCTCAGAACGTTGCACAAAATATGTCGTGAAACTCACGTGTAGCAACAACTCTTATAGGGTTTATGGTTCCCTCGTCATGAGCTATGTTCTCTCAGAACGTTGCACTAAGCAAATCGTGAAACATATGTGTAACAAAATCTCCTATAGGTTTATGGTTCCCTCGTCATGAGCTGTGTTCTGTCAGAACGTTGCACTAAGCATATAGTGACACTTACGTGTAACAAAATCTCTTATAGGCTTTATGGTTCCCTCGTTATGGGTTTTGTTCTCTCAGAACGTTGCACTAAGCATATCGTGAACCTTACGTGTAACAACAACTTAATAGTGTTTATGGTTCCCTCGTCATGAGCTGTGTTCTCTCAGAACGTTGCACTAAGCATATCGTGAACCTTACGTGTAACAACAACTCTAATAGTGTACATGGTTCCCTCGTCATGAGCTGTGTTCTCTCAGAACGTTGCACTAAGCAAATCGTGAAGCATAGGTATAACAAAATCTCCTATAGGCTTTATGGTTCACTCGTCATATTTTGTGTTCTGTCAGAACGTTGTACTAAGTATATCGTGAAACTTACGTGTAACAAAGACTCTTATAGGGTTTATGGTTCCCTCGTCATGAGATGGGTTCTCTCAGAACGTTGCACTAAGCATGTCGTGAATTTTACGTGTAACAACATCTCTTATAGGGTTTATGGTTCCCTCGTCATGAGCTGTGTTCTCTCAGAACGTTGCACTAAGCTAATCGTGAAACATACGTGTAACAAATTCTCATATAGGCTTTATGGTTCACTCGTCATAAGCTGTTTTTTGTCATAACATTGCACTACGTATATCGTGAAACTTACGTGTAACAACAACTCTTATAGGGTTTATGGTTCCCTCGTCATGAGCTGTGTTCTCTCAGAACGTTGTACTAAGCATATCGTGAAACGTACGTGTAACAACAACTCCTATAGGGTTTATGGTTTCGTCGTCATGAGCTGTGTTCTCTCAGAACGTTGCACTAAGCAAATCGTGAAACATATGTGTAACAAAATCTCCTAAAGGCTTTATGGTTCCCTCGTCATGTGCTGTGTTCTGTCAGAACAATGCACTAAGCATATAGTGACACTTAGGTGTAACAAAAACTCTTATAGGCTTTATGGTTCCCTCGTCATGCGCTGTGTTCTCTCAGAATGTTGCACTAAGCATATCGTGAACCTTACGTGTAACAACAACTCTAATAGTGTTTATGGTTCCCTCGTCATGAGCTGTATTCTCTCAGAACGTTGCAATAAGCAAATCGTGAAACATACGTGTAAGAAATTCTCCTATAAGCTTTATGGTTCACTCGTCATATGCTGTTTTCTGTCAGAACATTGCACTAAGTATATCGTGAAACTTACGTGTAACAAAGACTCTTATAGGGTTTATGGTTCCCTCGTCATGAGCTGTTTTCTCTCAGAACGTTGCACTAAGCATGTCGTGAATCTTACGTGTAACAACAACAATTATACGGTTTATGGTTCCCTCGTCATGAGCTGTGTTCTCTCAGAACGTTGCACTAAGCAAATCGTGAAACATACGTGTAACAAAATCTCCTATAGGCTTTATGGTTCACTCGTCATATGCTGTTTTCTGTCAGAACGTTGCACTAAGTATATCGTGAAACGTACGTGTAACAAAGACCCTTATAGGGTTACGGTTCCCTCGTCATGAGCTGTGTTCTCTCAGAACGTTGCACCAAGCATGTTGTGAAACGTACGAGTAACAATATCTCTTATATGGTTTATGGTTCCCTCGTCATGAGCTGTGTTCTCTCAGAACGTTGCACTAAGCATTTCGTGATCCTTACGTGTTACAACAACTCTAATAGTGTTTATGGTTCCCTCGTCATGAGCTGTGTTCTCTCAGAACGTTGCACTAAACATGTCGTGAATCTTACGTGTAACAACAACTCTTATAGGGTTTATGGTTCCCTCGTCATGAGCTGTGTTCTCTCAGAACGTTGCACTAAACATGTCGTGAATCTTACGTGTAACAACAACACTTATAGGCTTTATGGTTCCTTCGTCATGACCTGTGTTGTGTCAGAACGTTGCACTAAGTATATCGTGAACTTTACGTGTAACAACAACTCTTATAGGGTCTATGGTTCCCCCGTCATGACCTATGTTCTGTCAGAACGTTGTACTAAGCATATCGTGAAACGTACGTGTAACAACAACTCCTATGGGGTTTATGGTTCCGTCGTCATGAGCTGTGTTCTGTCAGAACGTTGCACTAAGCATATAGTAAAACTTACGTGTAACAAAATCTCTTATAGGCTTTATGGTTCCCTCGTCATGGGTTTTGTTCTCTTAGAATGTTGCACTAAGCATATCGTGAAACTTACGTGTAACAACAACTCCTATAGTGTTTATGGTTCCCTCGTCATGAGCTGTGTTCTCTCAGAACATTGCACTAAGCAAATCGTGAAACATACGTGTAACAAAATCTCCTATAGGCTCTATGGTTCACTCGTCATATGCTGTTTTCTGTCAGAACGTTACACTAAGTATATCGTGAACTTTACGTGTAACAACAACTCTTATAGGGTCTATGGTTCCCCCGTCATGACCTATGTTCTGTCAGAACGTTGTACTAAGCATATCGTGAAACGTACGTGTAACAACAACTCCTATAGGGTTTATGGTTCCGTCGTCATGAGCTGTGTTCTGTCAGAACGTTGCACTAAGCATATAGTAAAACTTACGTGTAACAAAATCTCTTATAGGCTTTATGGTTCCCTCGTTATGGGTTTTGTTCTCTTAGAATGTTGCACTAAGCATATCGTAAAACTTACGTGTAACAACAACTCTTATAGTGTTTATGGTTCCTTCGTCATGAGCTGTGTTCTCTCAGAACGTTGCACTAAGCATGTCGTGAATCTTACGTGTAGCAACAACTCTTATACGGTTTATGGTTTGCTCGTCATGAGCTGTGTTCTCTCAGAACACTGCACTAAGCATGTCGTGAAACTTACGTGTCACAACAACTCTTATATGGTTTATGGTTCCCTCGTCATGAGCTGTATTCTCACAGAACGTTGCATTAAGCATATCGTGAAACTTACGTGTAACAACAACTCTTATAGTGTTTATGGTTCCTTCGTCATGAGCTGGGTTCTCTCAGAACGTTGCACTAAGCATGTCTTGAATCTTACGTGTAGCAACAACTCTTATACGGTTTATGGTTAGCCCGTCATGGGCTGTGTTCTCTCAGAACATTGCACTAAGCATGTCGTGTAACTTACGTGTCACAACAACTCTTATATGGTTTATGGTTCCCTCGACATGAGCTGTGTTCTGTCAGAACGTTGCGCTATGCATATCATGAAACTTACGTGTAACAAAATCTCATATAGGCTTTATGGTTCACCCGTCATATGCTGTTTTCTGTCAGAACGTTGCACTAAGTATATCGTGAAACGTACGTGTAACAAAGACTCTTATAGGGTTTATTGTTCCCTCGTCATGATCTGTGTTCTCTCAGAACGTTGCACTAAGTATATCGTGAAACTTACGTGTAACAACATCTCTTATATGGTTTATGGTCCCCTCGTCATGAGCTGTATTCTCTCAGAACTTTGCACTAAGCATATCGTGAAACTTACGTGTAACAACAACTCTAATAGTGTTTATGGTTCACTCGTCATATCCTGTGTTCTGTCAGAACGTTGCACAAAATATATCGTGAAACTTACGTGTAGCAAAAACTCTTATAGGGTTTATGGTTCCCTCGTCATGAGCTATGTTCTCTCAGAACGTTGCACTAAGCAAACTGTGAAACATACGTGTAACAAAAACTCCTATAGGCTTTAAGGTTCCCTCGTCATGTGCTGTGTTCTGTCAGAACGTTGCACTAAGCATATAGTGACACTTACGTGTAACAAAAACTCTTATAGGGTTTATGGTTCCCTCGTCATGAGCTGTGTTCTCTCAGAACGTTGCACAAAATATATCGTGAAACTCACTTGTAGCAACAACTCTTATAGGGTTTATGGTTCCCTCGTCATGAGCTATGTTCTCTCAGAACGTTGCACTAAGCAAATCGTGAAACATATGTGTAACAAAATCTCCTATAGGTTTATGGTTCCCTCGTCATGAGCTGTATTCTGTCAGAACGTTGCACTAAGCATATAGTGACACTTACGTGTAACAAAAACTCTTATAGGGTTTATGGTTCCCTCGTCATGAGCTGTGTTCTTTCAGAACGTTGCACAAAATATTTCGTGAAACTTACGTGTAGCAACAACTCTTATAGGGTTTATGGTTCCCTCGTCATGAGCTGTGTTCTTTCAGAACGTTGCACAAAATATTTCGTGAAACTTACGTGTAGCAACAACTCTTATAGGGTTTATGGTTCCCTCGTCATGAGCTATGTACTCTCAGAACGTTGCACTAAGCAAACCGTGAAACATACGTGTAACAAAATCTCCTATAAGCTTTAAGGTTCCCTCGTCATGTGCTGTGATCTGTCAGAACGTTGCACTAAGCATATAGTGACACTTACGTGTAACAAAAACTCTTATAGGGTTTATGGTTCCCTCGTCATGAGCTGTGTTCTCTCAGAACGTTGCACAAAATATATCGTGAAACTCACGTGTAGCAACAACTCTTGTAGGGTTTATGGTTCCCTCGTCATGAGCTATGTTCTCTCAGAACGTTGCACTAAGCAAACCGTGAAACATACGTGTAACAAAATCTCCTATAGGCTTTAAGGTTCCCTCGTCATGTGCTGTGATCTGTCAGAACGTTGCACTAAGCATATAGTGACACTTACGTTTAACAAAAACTCTTATAGGGTTTATGGTTCCCTCGTCATGAGCTGTGTTCTCTCAGAACGTTGCACAAAATATATCGTGAAACTCACTTGTAGCAACAACTCTTATAGGGTTTATGGTTCCCTCGTCATGAGCTATGTTCTCTCAGAACGTTGCACTAAGCAAATCGTGAAACATATGTGTAACAAAATCTCCTATAGGTTTATGGTTCCCTCGTCATGAGCTGTATTCTGTCAGAACGTTGCACTAAGCATATAGTGACACTTACGTGTAACAAAATCTCTTATAGGCTTTATGGTTCCCTCGTTATGGGTTTTGTTCTCTTAGAACGTTGCACTAAGCATATCGTGAATCTTACGTGTAACAACAACTCTAATAGTGTATATGGTTCCCTCGTCATGAGCTATGTTCTCTCAGAACGTTGCACTAAGCAAATCGTGAAGCATAAGTATAACAAAATCTCCTATAGGCTCTATGGTTCAATCGTCATATTTTGTGTTCTGTCAGAACGTTGTACTAAGTATATCGTGAAACTTACGTGTAACAAAGACTCTTATAGGGTTTATGGTTCCTTCGTCATGAGATGGGTTCTCTCAGAACGTTGCACTAAGCATGTCGTGAATTTTACGTGTAACAACATCTCTTATAGGGTTTATGGTTCCCTCGTCATGAGCTGTGTTCTCTCAGAACGTTGCACTAAGGTAATCGTGAAACATACGTGTAACTAATTCTCATATAGGCTTTATGGTTCACTCGTCATAAGCTGTTTTTTGTCATAACATTGCACTAAGTATATCGTGAAACTTACGTGTAACAACAACTCTTATAGGGTTTATGGTTCCCTCGTCATGAGCTGTGTTCTCTCAGAACGTTGTACTAAGCATATCGTGAAACGTACGTGTAACAAAAACTCCTATTGGCTTTAAGGTTCCCTCGTCATGTGCTGTGTTCTGTCAGAACGTTGCACTAAGCATATAGTGACACTTACGTGTAACAAAAACTCTTATAGGGTTTATGGTTCCCTCGTCATGAGCTGTGTTCTCTCAGAACGTTGCACAAAATATATCGTGAAACTTACGTGTAGCAACAACTCTTATAGGGTTTATGGTTTCCCCGTCATGACCTATGTTCTGTCAGAACGTTGTACTAAGCATATCGTGAAACGTACGTGTAACAACAACTCCTATAGGGTTTATGGTTCCGTCGTCATGAGCTGTGTTCTGTCAGAACGTTGCACTAAGCATATAGTAAAACTTACGTGTAACAAAATCTCTAATAGGCATTATGGTTCCCTCGTCATGGGTTTTGTTCTCTTAGAATGTTGCACTAAGCATATCGTGAAACTTACGTGTAACAACAACTCCTATAGTGTTTATGGTTCCCTCGTCATGAGCTGTGTTCTCTCAGAACATTGCACTAAGCAAATCGTGAAACATACGTGTAACAAAATCTCCTATAGGCTTTATGGTTCACTCGTCATATGCTGTTTTCTGTCAGAACGTTACACTAAGTATATCGTGAACTTTACGTGTAACAACAACTCTTATAGGGTCTATGGTTCCCCCGTCATGACCTATGTTCTGTCAGAACGTTGTACTAAGCATATCGTGAAACGTACGTGTAACAACAACTCCTATAGGGTTTATGGTTCCGTCGTCATGAGCTGTGTTCCGTCAGAACGTTGCACTAAGCATACAGTAAAACTTACGTGTAACAAAATCTCTTATAGGCTTTATGGTTCCCTCGTCATGGGTTTTGTTCTCTTAGAATGTTGCACTAAGCATATCGTAAAACTTACGTGTAACAACAACTCTTATAGTGTTTATGGTTCCTTCGTCATGAGCTGTGTTCTCTCAGAACGTTGCACTAAGCATGTCGTGAATCTTACGTGTAGCAACAACTCTTATACGGTTTATGGTTAGCTCCTCATGAGCTGTGTTCTCTCAGAACATTGCACTAAGCATGTCGTGAAACTTACGTGTCACAACAACTCTTATATGGTTTATGGTTCCCTCGTCATGAGCTGTATTCTCACAGAACGTTGCATTAAGCATATCGTGAAACTTACGTGTAACAACAACTCTTATAGTGTTTATGGTTCCTTCGTCATGAGCTGGGTTCTCTCAGAACATTGCACTAAGCATGTCGTGAATCTTACGTGTAGCAACAACTCTTATACGGTTTATGGTTAGCCCGTCATGGGCTGTGTTCTCTCAGAACATTGCACTAAGCATGTCGTGTAACTTACGTGTCACAACAACTCTTATATGGTTTATGGTTCCCTCGACATGAGCAGTGTTCTGTCAGAACGTTGCGCTATGCATATCGTGAAACTTACGTGTAACAAAATCTCATATAGGCTTTATGGTTCACTCGTTATATGCTGTTTTCTGTCAGAACGTTGCACTAAGTATATCGTAAAAAAACTTACGTGTAACAAAGACTCTTATAGGGTTTATTGTTCCCTCGTCATGATCTGTGTTCTCTCAGAACGTTGCACTAAGTATGTCGTGAAACATACGTGTAACAAAAACTCCTATAGGCTTTAAGGTTCCCTCGTCATGTGCTGTGTTCTGTCAGAACGTTGCACTAAGCATATAGTGACACTTGCGTGTAACAAAAACTCTTATAGGGTTTATGGTTCCCTCGTCATGAGCTGTGTTCTCTCAGAACGTTGCACAAAATATATTGTGAAACTTACGTGTAGCAACAACTCTTATAGGGTTTATGGTTCCCTCGTCATGAGCTATGTTCTCTCAGAACGTTGCACTAAGCAAACCGTGAAACATACGTGTAACAAAATCTCCTATAGGCTTTAAGGTTCCCTCGTCATGTGCTGTGATCTGTCAGAACGTTGCACTAAGCAAATAGTGACACTTACGTGTAACAAAAACTCTTATAGGGTTTATGGTTCCCTCGTCATGAGCTGTGTTCTCTCAGAACGTTGCACAAAATATATCGTGAAACTCACGTGTAGCAACAACTCTTGTAGGGTTTATGGTTCCCTCGTCATGAGCTATGTTCTCTCAGAACGTTGCACTAAGCAAACCGTGAAACATACGTGTAACAAAATCTCCTATAGGCTTTAAGGTTCCCTCGTCATGTGCTGTGATCTGTCAGAACGTTGCACTAAGCATATAGTGACACTTACGTGTAACAAAAACTCTTATAGGGTTTATGGTTCCCTCGTCATGAGCTGTGTTCTCTCAGAACGTTGCACAAAATATGTCGTGAAACTCACGTGTAGCAACAACTCTTATAGGGTTTATGGTTCCCTCGTCATGAGCTATGTTCTCTCAGAACGTTGCACTAAGCAAATCGTGAAACATATGTGTAACAAAATCTCCTATAGGTTTATGGTTCCCTCGTCATGAGCTGTGTTCTGTCAGAACGTTGCACTAAGCATATAGTGACACTTACGTGTAACAAAATCTCTTATAGGCTTTATGGTTCCCTCGTTATGGGTTTTGTTCTCTTAGAACGTTGCACTAAGCATATCGTGAACCTTACGTGTAACAACAACTCTAATAGTGTATATGGTTCCCTCGTCATGAGCTATGTTCTCTCAGAACGTTGCACTAAGCAAATCGTGAAGCATAAGTATAACAAAATCTCCTATAGGCTTTATGGTTCACTCGTCATATTTTGTGTTCTGTCAGATCGTTGTACTAAGTATATCGTGAAACTTACGTGTAACAAAAACTCTTATAGGGTTTATGGTTCCCTCGTCATGAGATGGGTTCTCTCAGAACGTTGCACTAAGCATGTCGTGAATTTTACGTGTAACAACATCTCTTATAGGGTTTATGGTTCCCTCGTCATGAGCTGTGTTCTCTCAGAACGTTGCACTAAGCTAATCGTGAAACATACGTGTAACAAATTCTCATATAGGCTTTATGGTTCACTCGTCATAAGCTGTTTTTTGTCATAACATTGCACTACGTATATCGTGAAACGTACGTGTAACAACATCTCTTATAGGGTTTATGGTTCCCTCGTCATGAGCTGTGTTCTCTCAGAACGTTGCACTAAGCAAATCGTGAAACATATGTGTAACAAAATCTCCTAAAGGCTTTATGGTTCCCTCGTCATGTGCTGTGTTCTGTCAGAACAATGCACTAAGCATATAGTGACACTTAGGTGTAACAAAAACTCTTATAGGCTTTATGGTTCCGTCGTTATGGGTTTTGTTCTCTTAGAACGTTGCACTTAGCATTTCGTGAACCTTACGTGTAACAACAACTTAATAGTGTTTATGGTTCCTTCGTCATGCGCTGTGTTCTCTCAGAATGTTGCACTAAGCATATCGTGAACCTTACGTGTAACAACAACTCTAATAGTGTTTATGGTTCCCTCGTCATGAGCTGTATTCTCTCAGAACGTTGCAATAAGCAAATCGTGAAACATACGTGTAAGAAATTCTCCTATAAGCTTTATGGTTCACTCGTCATATGCTGTTTTCTGTCAGAACATTGCACTAAGTATATCGTGAAACTTACGTGTAACAAAGACTCTTATAGGGTTTATGGTTCCCTCGTCATGAGCTGTTTTCTCTCAGAACGTTGCACTAAGCATGTCGTGAATCTTACGTGTAACAACAACAATTATACGGTTTATGGTTCCCTCGTCATGAGCTGTGTTCTCTCAGAACGTTGCACTAAGCAAATCGTGAAACATACGTGTAACAAAATCTCCTATAGGCTTTATGGTTCACTCGTCATATGCTGTTTTCTGTCAGAACGTTGCACTAAGTATATCGTGAAACGTACGTGTAACAAAGACCCTTATAGGGTTACGGTTCCCTCGTCATGAGCTGTGTTCTCTCAGAACGTTGCACCAAGCATGTCGTGAAACGTACGAGTAACAACATCTCTTATATGGTTTATGGTTCCCTCGTCATGAGCTGTGTTCTCTCAGAACGTTGCACTAAGCATTTCGTGATCCTTACGTGTTACAACAACTCTAATAGTGTTTATGGTTCCCTCGTCATGAGCTGTGTTCTCTCAGAACGTTGCACTAAACATGTCGTGAATCTTACGTGTAACAACAACTCTTATAGGGTTTATGGTTCCCTCGTCATGAGCTGTGTTCTCTCAGAACGTTGCACTAAACATGTCGTGAATCTTACGTGTAACAACAACACTTATAGGCTTTATGGTTCCTTCGTCATGACCTGTGTTGTGTCAGAACGTTGCACTAAGTATATCGTGAACTTTACGTGTAACAACAACTCTTATAGGGTCTATGGTTCCCCCGTCATGACCTATGTTCTGTCAGAACGTTGTACTAAGCATATCGTGAAACGTACGTGTAACAACAACTCCTATGGGGTTTATGGTTCCGTCGTCATGAGCTGTGTTCTGTCAGAACGTTGCACTAAGCATATAGTAAAACTTACGTGTAACAAAATCTCTTATAGGCTTTATGGTTCCCTCGTCATGGGTTTTGTTCTCTTAGAATGTTGCACTAAGCATATCGTGAACCTTACGTGTAACAACAACTCCTATAGTGTTTATGGTTCCCTCGTCATGAGCTGTGTTCTCTCAGAACATTGCACTAAGCAAATCGTGAAACATACGTGTAACAAAATCTCCTATAGGCTCTATGGTTCACTCGTCATATGCTGTTTTCTGTCAGAACGTTACACTAAGTATATCGTGAACTTTACGTGTAACAACAACTCTTATAGGGTCTATGGTTCCCCCGTCATGACCTATGTTCTGTCAGAACGTTGTACTAAGCATATCGTGAAACGTACGTGTAACAACAACTCCTATAGGGTTTATGGTTCCGTCGTCATGAGCTGTGTTCTGTCAGAACGTTGCACTAAGCATATAGTAAAACTTACGTGTAACAAAATCTCTTATAGGCTTTATGGTTCCCTCGTTATGGGTTTTGTTCTCTTAGAATGTTGCACTAAGCATATCGTAAAACTTACGTGTAACAACAACTCTTATAGTGTTTATGGTTCCTTCGTCATGAGCTGTGTTCTCTCAGAACGTTGCACTAAGCATGTCGTGAATCTTACGTGTAGCAACAACTCTTATACGGTTTATGGTTAGCTCGTCATGAGCTGTGTTCTCTCAGAACATTGCACTAAGCATGTCGTGAAACTTACGTGTCACAACAACTCTTATATGGTTTATGGTTCCCTCGTCATGAGCTGTATTCTCACAGAACGTTGCATTAAGCATATCGTGAAACTTACGTGTAACAACAACTCTTATAGTGTTTATGGTTCCTTCGTCATGAGCTGGGTTCTCTCAGAACGTTGCACTAAGCATGTCGTGAATCTTACGTGTAGCAACAACTCTTATACGGTTTATGGTTAGCCCGTCATGGGCTGTGTTCTCTCAGAACATTGCACTAAGCATGTCGTGTAACTTACGTGTCACAACAACTCTTATATGGTTTATGGTTCCCTCGACATGAGCTGTGTTCTGTCAGAACGTTGCGCTATGCATATCATGAAACTTACGTGTAACAAAATCTCATATAGGCTTTATGGTTCACCCGTCATATGCTGTTTTCTGTCAGAACGTTGCACTAAGTATATCGTGAAACGTACGTGTAACAAAGACTCTTATAGGGTTTATTGTTCCCTCGTCATGATCTGTGTTCTCTCAGAACGTTGCACTAAGTATATCGTGAAACTTACGTGTAACAACATCTCTTATATGGTTTATGGTTCCCTCGTCATGAGCTGTATTCTCTCAGAACTTTGCACTAAGCATATCGTGAAACTTACGTGTAACAACAACTCTAATAGTGTTTATGGTTCACTCGTCATATCCTGTGTTCTGTCAGAACGTTGCACAAAATATATCGTGAACCTTACGTGTAGCAAAAACTCTTATAGGGTTTATGGTTCCCTCGTCATGAGCTATGTTCTCTCAGAACGTTGCACTAAGCAAACTGTGAAACATACGTGTAACAAAAACTCCTATAGGCTTTAAGGTTCCCTCGTCATGTGCTGTGTTCTGTCAGAACGTTGCACTAAGCATATAGTGACACTTACGTGTAACAAAAACTCTTATAGGGTTTATGGTTCCCTCGTCATGAGCTGTGTTCTTTCAGAACGTTGCACAAAATATTAGGTGAAACTTACGTGTAGCAACAACTCTTATAGGGTTTATGGTTCCCTCGTCATGAGCTATGTACTCTCAGAACGTTGCACTAAGCAAACCGTGAAACATACGTGTAACAAAATCTCCTATAGGCTTTAAGGTTCCCTCGTCATGTGCTGTGATCTGTCAGAACGTTGCACTAAGCATATAGTGACACTTACGTGTAACAGAAACTCTTATAGGGTTTATGGTTCCCTCGTCATGAGCTGTGTTCTCTCAGAACGTTGCACAAAATATATCGTGAAACTCACGTGTAGCAACAACTCTTGTAGGGTTTATGGTTCCCTCGTCATGAGCTATGTTCTCTCAGAACGTTGCACTAAGCAAACCGTGAAACATACGTGTAACAAAATCTCCTATAGGCTTTAAGGTTCCCTCGTCATGTGCTGTGATCTGTCAGAACGTTGCACTAAGCATATAGTGACACTTACGTGTAACAAAAACTCTTATAGGGTTTATGGTTCCCTCGTCATGAGCTGTGTTCTCTCAGAACGTTGCACAAAATATATCGTGAAACTCACTTGTAGCAACAACTCTTATAGGGTTTATGGTTCCCTCGTCATGAGCTATGTTCTCTCAGAACGTTGCACTAAGCAAATCGTGAAACATATGTGTAACAAAATCTCCTATAGGTTTATGGTTCCCTCGTCATGAGCTGTATTCTGTCAGAACGTTGCACTAAGCATATAGTGACACTTACGTGTAACAAAATCTCCTATAGGCTCTATGGTTCAATCGTCATATTTTGTGTTCTGTCAGAACGTTGTACTAAGTATATCGTGAAACTTACGTGTAACAAAGACTCTTATAGGGTTTATGGTTCCTTCGTCATGAGCTGTGTTCTCTCAGAACGTTGCACTAAGCTAATCGTGAAACATACGTGAAACTAATTCTCATATAGGCTTTATGGTTCACTCGTCATAAGCTGTTTTTTGTCATAACATTGCACTAAGTATATCGTGAAACTTACGTGTAACAACAACTCTTATAGGGTTTATGGTTCCCTCGTCATGAGCTGTGTTCTCTCAGAACGTTGTACTAAGCATATCGTGAAACGTACGTGTAACAAAAACTCCTATAGGCTTTAAGGTTCCCTCGTCATGTGCTGTGTTCTGTCAGAACGTTGCACTAAGCATATAGTGACACTTACGTGTAACAAAAACTCTTATAGGGTTTATGGTTCCCTCGTCATGAGCTGTGTTCTCTCAGAACGTTGCACAAAATATATCGTGAAACTTACGTGTAGCAACAACTCTTATAGGGTTTATGGTTTCCCCGTCATGACCTATGTTCTGTCAGAACGTTGTACTAAGCATATCGTGAAACGTACGTGTAACAACAACTCCTATAGGGTTTATGGTTCCGTCGTCATGAGCTGTGTTCTGTCAGAACGTTGCACTAAGCATATAGTAAAACTTACGTGTAACAAAATCTCTAATAGGCATTATGGTTCCCTCGTCATGGGTTTTGTTCTCTTAGAATGTTGCACTAAGCATATCGTGAAACTTACGTGTAACAACAACTCCTATAGTGTTTATGGTTCCCTCGTCATGAGCTGTGTTCTCTCAGAACATTGCACTAAGCAAATCGTGAAACATACGTGTAACAAAATCTCCTATAGGCTTTATGGTTCACTCGTCATATGCTGTTTTCTGTCAGAACGTTACACTAAGTATATCGTGAACTTTACGTGTAACAACAACTCTTATAGGGTCTATGGTTCCCCCGTCATGACCTATGTTCTGTCAGAACGTTGTACTAAGCATATCGTGAAACGTACGTGTAACAACAACTCCTATAGGGTTTATGGTTCCGTCGTAATGAGCTGTGTTCCGTCAGAACGTTGCACTAAGCATATAGTAAAACTTACGTGTAACAAAATCTCTTATAGGCTTTATGGTTCCCTCGTCATGGGTTTTGTTCTCTTAGAATGTTGCACTAAGCATATCGTAAAACTTACGTGTAACAACAACTCTTATAGTGTTTATGGTTCCTTCGTCATGAGCTGTGTTCTCTCAGAACGTTGCACTAAGCATGTCGTGAATCTTACGTGTAGCAACAACTCTTATACGGTTTATGGTTAGCTCCTCATGAGCTGTGTTCTCTCAGAACATTGCACTAAGCATGTCGTGAAACTTACGTGTCACAACAACTCTTATATGGTTTATGGTTCCCTCGTCATGAGCTGTATTCTCACAGAACGTTGCATTAAGCATATCGTGAAACTTACGTGTAACAACAACTCTTATAGTGTTTATGGTTCCTTCGTCATGAGCTGGGTTCTCTCAGAACATTGCACTAAGCATGTCGTGAATCTTACGTGTAGCAACAACTCTTTTACGGTTTATGGTTAGCCCGTCATGGGCTGTGTTCTCTCAGAACATTGCACTAAGCTAATCGTGAAACATACGTGTAACAAATTCTCATATAGGCTTTATGGTTCACTCGTCATAAGCTGTTTTTTGTCATAACATTGCACTACGTATATCGTGAAACTTACGTGTAACAACATCTCTTATAGGGTTTATGGTTCCCTCGTCATGAGCTGTGTTCTCTCAGAACGTTGCACTAAGCAAATCGTGAAACATATGTGTAACAAAATCTCCTAAAGGCTTTATGGTTCCCTCGTCATGTGCTGTGTTCTGTCAGAACAATGCACTAAGCATATAGTGACACTTAGGTGTAACAAAAACTCTTATAGGCTTTATGGTTCCCTCGTTATGGGTTTTGTTCTCTTAGAACGTTGCACTAAGCATTTCGTGAACCTTACGTGTAACAACAACTTTAATAGTGTTTATGGTTCCCTCGTCATGAGCTGTGTTCTCTCAGAACGTTGCACTAAGCATATCGTGAACCTTACGTGTAACAACAACTCTAATAGTGTTTATGGTTCCCTCGTCATGAGCTGTATTCTCTCAGAACGTTGCAATAAGCAAATCGTGAAACATACGTGTAAGAAATTCTCCTATAAGCTTTATGGTTCACTCGTCATATGCTGTTTTCTGTCAGAACATTGCACTAAGTATATCGTGAAACTTACGTGTAACAAAGACTCTTATAGGGTTTATGGTTCCCTCGTCATGAGCTGTTTTCTCTCAGAACGTTGCACTAAGCAAATCGTGAAACATACGTGTAACAAAATCTCCTATAGGCTTTATGGTTCACTCGTCATATGCTGTTTTCTGTCAGAACGTTGCACTAAGTATATCGTGAAACGTACGTGTAACAAAGACCCTTATAGGGTTACGGTTCCCTCGTCATGAGCTGTGTTCTCTCAGAACGTTGCACCAAGCATGTCGTGAAACGTACGAGTAACAACATCTCTTATATGGTTTTTGGTTCCCTCGTCATGAGCTGTGTTCTCTCAGAACGTTGCACTAAGCATTTCGTGATCCTTACGTGTTACAACAACTCTAATAGTGTTTATGGTTCCCTCGTCATGAGCTGTGTTCTCCGAACGTTGCACTAAACATGTCGTGAATCTTACGTGTAACAACAACTCTTATAGGGTTTATGGTTCCCTCGTCATGAGCTGTGTTCTCTCAGAACGTTGCACTAAACATGTCGTGAATCTTACGTGTAACAACAACACTTATAGGCTTTATGGTTCCTTCGTCATGACCTGTGTTGTGTCAGAACGTTGCACTAAGTATATCGTGAACTTTACGTGTAACAACAACTCTTATAGGGTCTATGGTTCCCCCGTCATGACCTATGTTCTGTCAGAACCTTGTACTAAGCATATCGTGAAACGTACGTGTAACAACAACTCCTATGGGGTTTATGGTTCCGTCGTCATGAGCTGTGTTCTGTCAGAACGTTGCACTAAGCATATAGTAAAATTTTACGTGTAACAAAATCTCTTATAGGCTTTATGGTTCCCTCGTCATGGGTTTTGTTCTCTTAGAATGTTGCACTAAGCATATCGTGAAACTTACGTGTAACAACAACTCCTATAGTGTTTATGGTTCACTCGTCATGAGCTGTGTTCTTTCAGAACATTGCACTAAGCAAATCGTGAAACATACGTGTAACAAAATCTCCTATAGGCTTTATGGTTCACTCGTCATATGCTGTTTTCTGTCAGAACGTTACACTAAGTATATCGTGAACTTTACGTGTAACAACAACTCTTATAGGGTCTATGGTTCCCCCGTCATGACCTATGTTCTGTCAGAACGTTGTACTAAACATATCGTGAAACGTACGTGTAACAACCACTCCTATAGGGTTTATGGTTCCGTCGTCATGAGCTGTGTTCTGTCAGAACGTTGCACTAAGCATATAGTAAAACTTACGTGTAACAAAATCTCTTATAGGCTTTATGGTTCCCTCGTTATGGGTTTTGTTCTCTTAGAATGTTGCACTAAGCATATCGTAAAACTTACGTGTAACAACAACTCTTATAGTGGTTATGGTTCCTTCGTCGTGAGCTGTGTTCTCTCAGAACGTTGCACTAAGCATGTCGTGAATCTGACGTGTAGCAACAACTCTTATATGGTTTATGGTTCCCTCGACATGAGCTGTGTTCTGTCAGAACGTTGCGCTATGCATATCGTGAAACTTACGTGTAACAAAATCTCATATAGGCTTTATGGTTCACTCGTCATATGCTGTTTTCTGTCAGAACGTTGCACTAAGTATATCGTGAAACTTACGTGTAACAAAGACTCTTATAGGGTTTATTGTTCCCTCGTCATGATCTGTGTTCTCTCAGAACGTTGCACTAAGTATGTCGTGAAACTTAATTGTAACAACATCTCTTATATGGTTTATGGTTCCCTCGTCATGAGCTGTATTCTCTCAGAACTTTGCACTAAGCATATCGTGAAACTTACGTGTAACAACAACTCTAATAGTGTTTATGGTTCACTCGTCATATCCTGTGTTCTGTCAGAACGTTGCACAAAATATATCGTGAAACTTACGTGTAGCAAAAACTCTTATAGGGTTTATGGTTCCCTCGTCATGAGCTATGTTCTCTCAGAACGTTGCACTAAGCAAACCGTGAAACATACGTGTAACAAAAACTCCTATAGGCTTTAAGGTTCCCTCGTCATGTGCTGTGTTCTGTCAGAACGTTGCACTAAGCATTTAGTGACACTTACGTGTAACAAAAACTCTTATAGGGTTTATGGTTCCCTCGTCATGAGCTGTTTTCTCTCAGAACGTTGCACAAAATATATCGTGAAACTTACGTGTAGCAACAACTCTTATAGGGTTTATGGTTCCCTCGTCATGAGCTATGTTCTCTCAGAACGTTGCACTAAGCAAACCGTGAAACATACGTGTAACAAAATCTCCTATAGGCTTTAAGGTTCCCTCGTCATGTGCTGTGATCTGTCAGAACGTTGCACTAAGCATATAGTGACACTTACGTGTAACAAAAACTCTTATAGGGTTTATGGTTCCCTCGTCATGAGCTGTGTTCTCTCAGAACGTTGCACAAAATATATCGTGAAACTCACGTGTAGCAACAACTCTTATAGGGTTTATGGTTCCCTCGTCATGAGCTATGTTCTCTCAGAACGTTGCACTAAGCAAATCGTGAAACATATGTGTAACAAAATCTCCTATAGGTTTATGGTTCCCTCGTCATGAGCTGTGTTCTGTCAGAACGTTGCACTAAGCATATAGTGACACTTACGTGTAACAAAATCTCTTATAGGCTTTATGGTTCCCTCGTTATGGGTTTTGTTCTCTTAGAACGTTGCACTAAGCATATCGTGAACCTTACGTGTAACAACAACTCTAATAGTGTATATGGTTCCCTCGTCATGAGCTATGTTCTCTCAGAACGTTGCACTAAGCAAATCGTGAAACATAAGTATAACAAAATCTCCTATAGGCTTTATGGTTCACTCGTCATATTTTGTGTTCTGTCAGAACGTTGTACTAAGTATATCGTGAAACTTACGTGTAACAAAGACTCTTATAGGGTTTATGGTTCCCTCGTCATGAGATGGGTTCTCTCAGAACGTTGCACTAAGCATGTCGTGAATTTTACGTGTAACAACATCTCTTATAGGGTTTATGGTTCCCTCGTCATGAGCTGTGTTCTCTCAGAACGTTGCACTAAGCTAATCGTGAAACATACGTGTAACAAATTCTCATATAGGCTTTATGGTTCACACGTCATAAGCTGTTTTTTGTCATAACATTGCACTAAGTATATCGTGAAACTTACGTGTAACAACAATTCTTATAGGGTTTATGGTTCCCTCGTCATGAGCTGTGTTCTCTCAGAACGTTGTACTAAGCATATCGTGAAACGTACGTGTAACAACAACTCCTATAGGGTTTATGGTTCCGTCGTCATGAGCTGTGTTCTCTCAGAACGTTGCACTAAGCAAATCGTGAAACATATGTGTAACAAAATCTCCTAAAGGCTTTATGGTTCCCTCGTCATGTGCTGTGTTCTGTCAGAACAATGCACTAAGCATATAGTGACACTTACGTGTAACAAAAACTCTTATAGGCTTTATGGTTCCCTCGTTATGGGTTTTGTTCTCTTAGAACGTTGCACTAAGCATTTCGTGAACCTTACGTGTAACAACAACTGTAATAGTGTTTATGGTTCCCTCGTCATGAGCTGTGTTCTCTCAGAACGTTGCACTAAGCATATCGTGAACCGTACGTGTAACAACAACTCTAATAGTGTTTATGGTTCCCTCGTCATGAGCTGTATTCTCTCAGAACGTTGCAATAAGCAAATCGTGAAACATACGTGTAACAAATTCTCCTATAAGCTTTATGGTTCACTCGTCATATGCTGTTTTCTGTCAGAACATTGCACTAAGTATATCGTGAAACTTACGTGTAACAAAGACTCTTATAGGGTTTATGGTTCCCTCGTCATGAGCTGTTTTCTCTCAGAACGTTGCACTAAGCATGTCGTGAATCTTACGTGTAACAACAACACTTATACGGTTTATGGTTCCCTCGTCATGAGCTGTGTTCTCTCAGAACGTTGCACTAAGCAAATCGTGAAACATACGTTTAACAAAATCTCCTATAGGCTTTATGGTTCACTCGTCCTGAGCTGTGTTCTCTCAGAACGTTGCACTAAGTATATCGTGAAACGTACGTGTAACAAAGACTCTTATAGGGTTACGGTTCCCTCGTCATGTGCTGTGTTCTCTCAGAACGTTGCACAAAATATATAGTGAAACTTACGTGTAGCAACAACTCTTATATTGTTTATGGTTCCCTCGTCATGAGCTATGTTCTCTCAGAACGATGCACTAAGCAAACCGTGAAACATACGTGTAACAAAATCTCCTATAGGCTTTAAGGTTCCCTCGTCATGTGCTGTGATCTGTCAGAACGTTGCACTAAGCATATAGTGACACTTACGTGTAACAAAAACTCTTATAGGGTTTATGGTTCCCTCGTCATGAGCTGTGTTCTCTCAGAACGTTGCACAAAATATATCGTGAAACTCACGTGTAGCAACAACTCTTGTAGGGTTTATGGTTCCCTCGTCATGAGCTATGTTCTCTCAGAACGTTGCACTAAGCAAACCGCGAAACATACGTGTAACAAAATCTCCTATAGGCTTTAAGGTTCCCTCGTCATGTGCTGTGATCTGTCAGAACGTTGCACTAAGCATATAGTGACACTTACGTGTAACAAAAACTCTTATAGGGTTTATGGTTCCCTCGTCATGAGCTGTGTTCTCTCAGAACGTTGCACAAAATATATCGTGAAACTCACGTGTAGCAACAACTCTTGTAGGGTTTATGGTTCCCTCGTCATGAGCTATGTTCTCTCAGAACGTTGCACTAAGCAAATCGTGAAACATATGTGTAACAAAATCTCCTATAGGTTTATGGTTCCCTCGTCATGAGCTGTGTTCTGTCAGAACGTTGCACTAAGCATATAGTGACACTTACGTGTAACAAAATCTCTTATAGGCTTTATGGTTCCCTCGTTATGGGTTTTGTTCTCTTAGAACGTTGCACTAAGCATATCGTGAACCTTACGTGTAACAACAACTCTAATAGTGTATATGGTTCCCTCGTCATGAGCTATGTTCTCTCAGAACGTTGCACTAAGCAAATCGTGAAACATAAGTATAACAAAATCTCCTATAGGCTTTATGGTTCACTCGTCATATTTTGTGTTCTGTCAGAACGTTGTACTAAGTATATCGTGAAACTTACGTGTAACAAAGACTCTTATAGGGTTTATGGTTCCCTCGTCATGAGATGGGTTCTCTCAGAACGTTGCACTAAGCATGTCGTGAATTTTACGTGTAACAACATCTCTTATAGGGTTTATGGCTCCCTCGTCATGAGCTGTGTTCTCTCAGAACGTTGCACTAAGCTAATCGTGAAACATACGTGTAACAAATTCTCATATAGGCTTTATGGTTCACACGTCATAAGCTGATTTTTGTCATAACATTGCACTAAGTATATCGTGAAACTTACGTGTAACAACAACTCTTATAGGGTTTATGGTTCCCTCGTCATGAGCTGTGTTCTCTCAGAACGTTGTACTAAGCATATCGTGAAACGTACGTGTAACAACAACTCCTATAGGGTTTATGGTTCCGTCGTCATGAGCTGTGTTCTCTCAGAACGTTGCACTAAGCAAATCGTGAAACATATGTGTAACAAAATCTCCTAAAGGCTTTATGGTTCCCTCGTCATGTGCTGTGTTCTGTCAGAACAATGCACTAAGCATATAGTGACACTTACGTGTAACAAAAACTCTTATAGGCTTTATGGTTCCCTCGTTATGGGTTTTGTTCTCTTAGAACGTTGCACTAAGCATTTCGTGAACCTTACGTGTAACAACAACTGTAATAGTGTTTATGGTTCCCTCGTCATGAGCTGTGTTCTCTCAGAACGTTGCACTAAGCATATCGTGAACCGTACGTGTAACAACAACTCTAATAGTGTTTATGGTTCCCTCGTCATGAGCTGTATTCTCTCAGAACGTTGCAATAAGCAAATCGTGAAACATACGTGTAACAAATTCTCCTATAGGCTTTATGGTTCACTCGTCATATGCTGTTTTCTGTCAGAACATTGCACTAAGTATATCGTGAAACTTACGTGTAACAAAGACTCTTATAGGGTTTATGGTTCCCTCGTCATGAGCTGTTTTCTCTCATAACGTTGCACTAAGCATGTCGTGAATCTTACGTGTAACAACAACACTTATACGGTTTATGGTTCCCTCGTCATGAGCTGTGTTCTCTCAGAACGTTGCACTAAGCAAATCGTGAAACATACGTTTAACAAAATCTCCTATAGGCTTTATGGTTCACTCGTCCTGAGCTGTGTTCTCTCAGAACGTTGCACTACGTATATCGTGAAACGTACGTGTAACAAAGACTCTTATAGGGTTACGGTTCCCTCGTCATGAGCTGTGTTCTCTCAGAACGTTGCACCAAGCATGTCGTAAAACGTACGAGTAACAACATCTCTTATATGGTTTATGGTTCCCTCGTCATGAGCTGTGTTCTCTCAGAAAGTTGCACTAAGCAAATCATGAAACATACGTGTAACAAAAACTCCTATAGGCTTCATGGTTCCATCGATATGGGCTTTGTTCTCTTAAAACGTTGCATTAAGCATTTCGTGATCCTTACGTGTTACAACAACTCTAATAGTGTTTATGGTTCCCTCGTCATGAGCTGTGTTCTCTCAGAACGTTGCACTAAACATGTCGTGAATCTTACGTGTAACAACAACTCTTATAGGGTTTATGGTTCCCTCGTCATGAGCTGTGTTCTCTCAGAACGTTGCTCTAAGCATGTCGTGAATCTTACGTGTAACAACAACTCTTATAGGGTTTATGGTTCCCTCGTCATGAGCTGTGTTCTCTCAGAACGTCGTTCTAAGCATGTCGTGAATCTTACGTGTAGCAACTACTCTTATACGGTTTATGGTTCCCTCGTCATGAGCTGTGTTCTCTCACAACGATGCACTAAGCATATCGTGAAACGTACGTGTAACAACATTTCTTATAGGGTTTATGTTTCCCTCGTCATGTGCTGTTTTCTGTCAGAACGTTGCACTAAGCATATCGTGAAACGTACGTGTAACAAAATCTCCTATAGGCTTTATGGTTACATCGTCATGAGCTGTGTTCTTTTAAACGTCGCACTAAGCAAATCGTGAAACTTACGTGTAAGAAAATCTCCTATAGGCTTTATGTTTCAATCGTCATGAGCTGTTTTCTCTCAGAACGTTGCACTAAGCATATCGTGAACCTTACGTGTAACAACAACTTTTATAGTGTTTATGGTTCCCTCGTCATGAGTTGTGTTCTCTCAGAACGTTGCACTAAGCAAATCGTGAAACATACGTGTAACAAAATCGGCTATAGGCTTTATGTTTCACTCGTCATATGCTGTTTTCTGTCAGAACGTTGCACTAAGTATATCGTGAAACCTACGTGTAACAACAACTCTTATAGGGTATATGGTTCCCTCTTCATGAACTGTGTTCTCTCAGAACGTTGCACTAAGTATATCGTGAAACTTATGTGTAACAACAACTCTTATAGGGCCTATGGTTCCCTCGTCAGATGCTGTTTTCTGTCAGAACGTTGCACTAAGTATATCGAGAAACTTACGTGTAACAAAAAATCTTATAGGGTTTATGGTTCCCTCGTCATATGTTGTTTTCTGTCAGAACGTTTCACTAAGTATATCGTTAACCTTACGTGTAACAACAACTCTTATAGGGTCTATGGTTCCCCCGTCATGACCTATGTTTTGTCAGAACGTTGTACTAAGCATATCGTGAAACGTACGTGTAACAACAACTCCTATAGGGTTTATGGTTCCGTCGTCATGTGCTGTGTTCTGTCAGAACGTTGCACTAAGCATATAGTGAAACTTACGTGTAGCGAAATCTCTTATAGACTTTATGGTTCCCTCGTCATGGGTTTTGTTCTCTTAGAACGTTGCACTAAGCATATCACAAATCTTACGTGTAACAACAACTCTTATAGGGTTTATGTTTCCCTCGTCATGAGCTGTGTTCTCTCAGAACGTTGCACTAAGTATATCGTGAAACTTACTTTTAACAACAACATTTATAGGGTTTATGGTTCCCTCGTCATGAGCTGTATTCTCTCAGAACGTTGCATTAAGCATATCGTGAAACGTACGTGTAACAACAACTCTTATAGGGTTTATGGTACACTCGTCATGAGCTGTGTTCTCTCAGAACGTTGCACACCGTATATCGTGAATCTTACGTGTAACAACAACTCTTATAGGGTTTATGGTTCCCTCGTCTTGAGCTGTGTTCTGTCAGAACGTTGCACTACGTATATCGTGAATCTTACGTGTAACAACAACTCTTTTAGTGTTTATGGTTCCCTTGTCATGTGCTGTGTTCTGTCAGAACGTTTCACTAAGCATATAGTGACACTTACGTGTAACAAAAACTCTTATAGGCTTTATGGTTCACTCGTTATGGGTTTTGTTCTCTTAGAACGTTGCACTATGCATATCGAGAACCTTACGTGTAACAACAACTCTAATAGTGTTTATGGTTCCCTCGTCATGAGCTATGTTCTCTCAGAACGTTGCACTAAGCAAATCGTGAAACATACGTATAACAAAATCTCCTATAGGCTTTATGGTTCACTCGTCATATGCTGTTTTCTGTCAGAACGTTGCACTAAGTATATCGTGAAACTTACGTGTAACAAAGGCTCTTATTGGGTTTATGGTTCCCTCATCATGAGCTATGTTCTCTCAGAACGTTGCACTAAGCAGATCGTGAAACATATGTGTAACAAAATCCCCTATAGGCTTTATGGTTCCCTCGTCATGTGCTATGTTCTGACAGAACATTGCACTAAGCATATAGTGACACTTACGTGTAACAAAAACTCTTATAGTCTTTATGGTTTCCTCGTTATGGGTTTTGTTCTCTTAGAACGTTGCACTAAGCATATTGTGAACCTTACGTCTAACAACAACTCTAATAGTGTTTATGGTTTCCTCGTCATGAGCTATGTTCTCTCAGAACGTTGCACTAAGCAAATCGTGAAACATACTGCAGCGGCCAGAATGTCCGATGCAAAGAATCAGGGTAATTGTACAGAATACCAGAATCAAACCTAACCTGGTTAAATAATTGGCTAAATTTATATGTAAAAATTTTAAAGCCTAATAATAATAATAATAATAAAACTATGGTAAATAATAGTAAAATGAAGAAAATAGAAATAACTTTAGTCTTAAAAAACATACATTATAATCAATAAGAAAAATTATCACTTCAATGTGGATAGCCTAAATTATGTATACAAAAAAGACGGTAATTGTGTAGTATAACAAACTCGGCCTAGATGCCGGCTATTAAAATAATTGTACTTAGATATAATCAGGAATAAAGAATGTGAATTTATAAGATGTGAGGAAAGTAAATTAGGCCTAGCTAGGGAAAATAGTATTTATGTAAAAGTAAAGATTAAATGTTAAAATGTAATAGCCTAGAAATTAGTTTATACTAGAAGCAGTCATATTTGATTCCGGAAAAATCCGCTTAGGGTATTGATTATAAATCTTGTCACTACGAAACGAAAGCGCTACAGTCGAACTTTGGATTAGGAATTTTAAAAAGTAAATTAAATTAAATAAGAAGAAATAAAGTCAAATATGTTATTAAATAAAAGGTAAAAATGGAAAGGACACATCTGAATACAGAAACGCCTTTTACAAAAAGTGAAACTAATCTTAGTTCAGAATTTCCGAACAAACAAAGTCAATTGCTATGGCAACGGCTTTCTGATTGGTCAAAAGTTGAAAAATGGATACTATGACGTGGGAAGTTTGAAATTGTAGAAGTGGCGCCTCACAAAAGAGACGCTATCCAGAATTAGAATGCATTAGGCTCTCAAGGCGAGCAGACGTGTTTTTGTACCATGCTACCAGGACAAGAAATAACGTGCTAGAAACAGAGTAAAAAGTGCTACGATGTGATCAGGGGAAGGAAGATATATATGAGCAAGGGCTCATATATACCCAGAACAAAATTTCGACCACCAAAATGCAAAATTAAAGAAAATATGAAGATTAACCGAAATTATGGAGAGACGCCTACCTACCAAGACCCTTGAAGATGTAACGAGACCGACAGATGACCACATTAATGAAGATAAAAAGATTTCTACAGTACAAGGTTATATAATCAATTTAATTATTCTTTTTTAATAACATTTCACTTCAAATTATATTAACTTAAATTCAAAATTAAATAAGATGGGAATAACCTAAGGGACTGATTAGTCAACTCTCTTAGGTTACCCAAATTTAAATAACAAAGATTCAAAATTGACTTTCCATTCCCATCGCTGTGGGAATGTATGGATTAAGTATAAAGATGTATATCTTATATGGCTTTTTCTAAGTGAATTTCTAATGAATAATTTCTAAAGAAGTTAATTGTTCAAGGCCTAGCCTAAAGCCATTAAATAGTAATATTAAGTGTTTGAAAAAGAATCAGATTTTAAAATATGTTAAATTTAACTGTAACAATCAAAACTATATACAAAATTAATTATGGTAACTTTGATAATTTAAATTATATATAAAATTAATGATAATAAGAAAATTTAAAAACATAGAATGAGATAATAATGTTTAATTCAATGGCAAGTTGTATGAAATTTTGAAAAAGTAATTAGTCAAGAAAATCCTAATAAATTACATAAAAACAATAATAATTAATTTGAACCTAGGAACAAATAAATAAAAAGGTATATTTTCCAATGTCCTGTGTTTTCATTCTAAATAAAGTAAGTTCACTAGGTATCCAGGTATAGTCTTTAAATCACAAGTGTCTCTCAAAGATTCCACTACCCGAAAAGGAGCTTGAACAGGGCTTATCGGAGGCTAATTGGTTTTATCAAAAATTCAGGGGTTGGTTCCTCTGAGAGGTTTATTCCTTGAGGCACAGGTCTATGAAACTAGGTTCGTAGTCAATGGATAAACCATTACTTTCTTACTGACTTAGCAATTGATGAAAAGAAAGGGCCAAGGTAAGGCAGGGTAAAAAGACGGTAAGAAAAGTATGGCGCCCAACATTTGAGGCTCGATGCTTACATTGTAACATCGGGTCAACATCAAATAGAGACAGATTTAAATCGACTAAGGAGCCTAGTGAAACAAAATTAATTAAATAGAATTCAATTAAAATTGTAAATAATAATAAGAATCATAAAATGAAAACCAAAGAAGTTCTTTAAATTAAATAAGAGTTAATTAAAATAAAAATGAAATTAAAAAGAACTTAGAATAAATAATAATAATTAAAAGGAAATAATTAAGTAAAATAAAATTCAGTAGGCGGCGGTAGGGCATATTAAGTGAAAAAAAAAAAAATAAAAAAATAATAATGTTAGTTATTAATAAAAGTAAATAGAATACATAGGCGTTAGATAGACAAGGTCAAGGGAATACTGAAACGGATCACATCGAGCACAATTATAAATGAATATGTAATTAAATACTCAGTATATAGTAAAAATATAGAAGTAGGAGAAGTTAGTAAGGGAATAAAAGGATAGTTAAATACGAGACATTAAGATGGCGACAAGACAGAGAAAAGACACCGAACCATCTGAAATGATGGAGTTTTTAAAAAAAATGATGGAGGAACAAAAACAGGAAAGATTAAAAGAGAAGGAGGAACAAAAACAGGAAAGATTAAAAGACAAGAAGGAACAAAAACAGGAAAGATTAAAAGAGAAGGAGGAACAGAAACAAGGGAGAATAAAGGAACAAGAAGAATTAGTAAAAAAGATAGAGGAACAAAGAAAGAAAGAAAGAGAGGAGGAAAAAGTAGAAAGAAAGAAAGAAAGAGAGGAGGAAAAAGTAGAAAGAAAGAAAGAAAGAGAGGAGGATAAACAAGAAATTAAGAATCTTTGGGAAATCATGAATAAGAGGATAGATGAAATAAATGAAGGAATTACAAGAAAGAATGAGGAAATGGGAAATAAAATCCAAGAGACTATAGAAAAGATGTATAACTTAGAGGTAACAGTCAGTGAAAATAAACAGACTGTAGAAACAGTTAAGGGAGAAGTCAAAAAAGTAGAAAGAAGGGTTCAAGTAGTTGAGAATAAGATAAAGAATATGGGAGAAGGAATAAATATAGCTACCTTGTTTAAATCAAGGATGTTTGAGATGGGTGATAATGGAGACAAAAGCAAGAAGGAATTCTACGGTAGGGAAGATGAAGACCCTATTGATTTCATTAAACACCTAGAAGGTATGATGTCCGAAATTGATCCTGACATGGAGGAAGGACAAAAAAGGAACATAATGGAGAGACATCTTAAAGGACCAGCACAAGAATGGTGGTTGGCCATGAATATGGAGGAGGAAAATTATTATGAAGTTAAGGAGAGATTCTTTAGCCACTTTTGGGGATCTCATGCACAAGAGAGAATTCGAGGAAGAATCGAAAATGGAAAATATGAATACCATAGAGGCACAAACAACATGGTAAATTATTTCTTAAAAATGGTGAACACGGCGAGACACCTAACCCCGCCATACAATCAGGCGGAGTTAATTATGAAGATTATGAGGCATTATGGGAACAGAATGTATATAGGATGTTCCGGGATAGCGGCTACCGACATAGAGGAGGCGGTAAAATACATCCGAAGGAACATGGAGCAGGAGGCTACCAGGAACCGGACTCAGCCTAGGACTGAGGAACGGGAACCTGAGAGGAGAGGGTGGACACACCAAACGAGAAACCCCGGATACAAGGGAAATTGGAGGCAAGAGCCTTACCCGGTAGAAGGGAGAGGAAACAGGAGACAGGGGCCCTACCAAAGAGAGAAACCAAGAAATAGGCCGCAAAATCAGTGGCAACAACAAAGGCCAGAGTGCAGGCCACAAAACAAAACGGAAGAAGGCCCACAGACAAAAGAAAAGAGACCACAAAATCCAGGGCCAAGTGGTCAATCAAAAAACTAAATGAGAGGATCCCTAATGGTAGGAAGGAAAAGAGGAGAAAACCATTAGAGATCCAACAACAAACAAAATATAGGAAATATTACCCGGAGAAACAGGGAACATTAAATAAAGGAAAGGCGGAAGACCTAAAGAACAAAAATAAAAAAACAATACAACAGGAAAATAACAATGAAGTACACCAAAATCAAGAGCTTAGAGTTGGTGGACTATCTCTTGATATTCGTGCTGAATTGTTAGAAGAGGACAAGGAGATTGGCGAAGGTAACCAGAAGAAAGAGCCATGCCCTGTAATTAACTGTAAGGTAGAAGAGCACTCTATAGAGGTAGAGATTGACACGGGTGCAGACGTGTCAGTCATTCAAGAAAAGGCTTACAACAACCTCAAGTTGCATGGGCTTAAGTTCCTGGAACTACCCATCAACAATGTGGGAGTTGTAACAGCCATTAAAACTGCACAGATAAAGGTTACCCGGCAATGCTTAATTCCCTTAACAATTAAAGGCATAAAAGGGGACTGCATCTTCATAGTGGTCTCCAAACTTCGGTCGGAGATGATTATGGGGTGCAACACACTGTATGACCTAAAGGCACGGATAAACATGGATAGACGCTTTGTGACCGTCGAGATAGAAGGGAAGATGGTGTACCAGGATTTTAAAAATAAAATACAAAAGATAGAGGAAAATAAAGAAGTCCGAAAAATATGTCAGATAACCCAGGGAAAAGAAGATGCATCAACAATAGGGCATCAAAGCAAAAAGGAGAGGTTAATGCGACAGTGCGAGAAGCAGGGGCACTGCCGAATGAATGAAGGAGGAAATGAAGAAGAAACAAGTAAAGGGGAAATCTTAAATATAAAAAAACGAATATCAAAGAAAAATAAAAAATGAAGCAGAGGAAAAATTAAACAAAAACAAAAAATTCAAAAACAAAAATGAAAATATAATAAATAAGGAAATTAATTTAAGACCTGAGGGAGTCAATACAGGAGATAAAGAAACAAAGGACATGGAAAGAAGAGCTGCAGCTGAGATTAAGAGCAAAACAAAATATAAACAAGGTAAGGCCGAAATAGTGCCAAAAAGGGGAATTTAACCATCAACCCGAAGAAAACCTTGTTCTGTCAACAAGAGGTGAAGAGTTTAGGATATATCTTCAGACAAGAAGGGGTCACCACAGACCCAGAGAAGCTACAGGCAATACAGGATTTCCCAGAACCTAGAAACAAAAAACAACTACAATCGTTTCTAGGTTTTGTAAATTACTATGCACGATTTACAAAGAAACATGCTGAAGAGACTTCACCCTTGTTGAAATTACTAAGAAAAGATCAGCCCTGGATATGGGATGAATACATGAGTAAAGCCTTCAATAGGGTAAAAGACTTGTTTACGGAATCAGTCACTCTGATGCATCCAATCGAAGGGCAACGTACGTTCCTACAGACAGATGCATGCGATAATGCAATTGCCAGTCAGATTTTCCAGAGAGATGGACAAAAGCAAATGCAAGTAATATGGTTCGTTAGCCGAACACTTAAGAGTTGTGAGAAGGCATACACTATATGCGAGAAAGAATTATTGGCTATAGTGCATGGCTTGAAAAAATTTCGGCCATTAATAGTGGGAGCGCCACTAACTATCATAACGGATAATAAGGCATTGAAATTTATGAAGACGTGCAATTTCACTAATTCACGAATCACTAGGTGGATATTGGCGATTCAGGAGTATCAACCAACAATGATACATTGCCCAGGAAAGGAAAACATACCGTACGACGTCGTGAGTCGGATGTATCAGAATGAGATGGATAATAAGGGAAACAGTCAGAACCGTCAGGTTATAAAAGTAGGACGGTTACAAATAGGATGTGATGAAACACTAAAAGCAAAGTTTCAAAACATAAAAAACTTACAAAGACAACAACCAGAATTAGAAAAAATTTTTGAAAACCTGACCAAATTTAAGAAATATTGAATACAAGAAGGGATATTGTGTAAAGAAGTCAAAAATAGAATAAAGATAGTAATCCCGGAATCAATAATAAACGAGGTAATTGAGAACATACATCAGATATATGCTCACATAGGGAGAAATAAAATAACGAATATAATGAGCCAGAGCATGTATATAAAGCAAATGAAGAAACGGATATTACAAGTGATAGAAAGATGTCAGATATGTCAGTACGCAAAACCGACAAATAGATACCTCCAAGGAAGCACGAAACCAATCGTCTCAAGAGGGCCAGGCGAAATGGTGGCGATAGACCATCTAGGGCCCTTACCAACCAGCGTTGGTGGGGTAAAACATATATTGGTAGTAATAGATAGCTTCTCGAAGTATGTTAAGTTATATGCAGTACGAAGTACCACAACAAGGAGCTCAAAGTTGAAGTTACTGCATTATTTTCAAGCAGTAGGGAAACCAAGCAAGATCCTTACAGATTTTGGAACTGCATTTACATCACGGCAATGGCGTACGTGGATCAGGTGTGAAGGAATCCAACACATACTGAGCCCAGTACGGCACCCGCAGGTGAATTTAGCAGAAAGAGTAAATAGAGAACTGAGAAGGATATTGCGGACCTACTGCTATGATAACCAATCGCACTGGCGGAAGTACCTGTCATACATGGAAGGAGTAATCAATGCTTTACCGCATGAAGCTACTGGATACACTCCAGAGCAGATTCAGTTCGGGGTTGATCCGGAATATGTGTGGCAAGGATTTGTACCAGACGTTTGTAAAAATGTAGTAACGGAAACACAACAGCAGCGTGTGCAGAAGGCATACGATAGAATGAGAAGGACAGGAGAGCTCAGGGCTGAGAAATTAAATAGAAAGACGAAGCAGACGAAATTGAAATGTGGGGACAAGGTACTGGTAACAAGGGTAAATAGATCTAACTTGAGCCGTCAACAAACCGAGAAGATGCTATTAATTTACCAGGGTCCTTATGTAGTGGCTAGACGATTGGGGGCAAAAACTTATGAAATAGCAAACTTGGAAACAGGGAATATAAGGGGGATCTATGACATCAAAGATATTTAAAGAATAAAGGATAATAAGGCAAGGTAAATTAAAAATGATCCATCAGTGACATAGGGAGTAACGGTTAAGTAATAAAAATAAAAATGTAAAATAAATCTAAGTAGTAGATTAAAGCAGTAACATAATCCAAATACATAGGACAAATAATATAAAATCAGTATTAAATGTAAAAGAAAAAGCCATATGTTAAATGAACGGGATTCATTGAATTTAATAAAGTAAATGTTGTGTTAAACAACAATGAATGTGTAATATAAGGATTACAATATACAATATTGTATAGTTAATATAAACTTGAAATAAGATTAAATAAAAAAGAATGTGACTAAGGACAGGAGTAATAAATGAGTAAATAGAATGTGAAGTGACTAATGTGACAATGATATATATGTGAGTGAAAGGGACAGGAGAGTAAATTGTGAACTTTAGTAAAATTAATTAAGTTATGAAGATGAATAGAAATAGTAGATTAATGAAAGGAATATGAAAATTTTATTATAAACTAGTATAAGTGTTAATGTTACTTTTCACAAATATGTTATTAATTATGTTTATCTTTTTCAAGGAAGAGAAGAACCAAAATTTTCATATTTTAAAAAGGGGGGAATTTTGCAGCGGCCAGAATGTCCGATGCAAAGAATCAGGGTAATTGTACAGAATACCAGAATCAAACCTAACCTGGTTAAATAATTGGCTAAATTTATATGTAAAAATTTTAAAGCATTATAATAATAATAATAATATTAAAACTAGGGTAAATAATAGTAAAATGAAGAAAATTAGAAATTACTTTAGACCTAAAAAACATACATTATAATCAATAAGAAAAATTATCACTTCAATGTGGATAGCCTGAATTATGTATACAAAAAAGACGGTAATTGTGTAGTATAACAAACTCGGCCTAGATGCCGGCTATTAAAATAATTGTACTTAAATATAATCAGGAATAAAGAATGTAAATTTATAAGATGTGAGGAAAGTAAATTAGGCCTAGCTAGGGAAAATAGTATTTATGTAAAAGTAAAGATTAAATGTTAAAATGTAATAGCCTAGAAATTAGGTTATACTAGAAGCAGTCATATTTGATTCCGGAAAAATCCGCTTAGGGTATTGATTATAAATCTTGTCACTACGAAACGAAAGCGCTACAGTCGAACTTTGGATTAGGAATTTTAAAAAGTAAATTAAATTAAATAAGAAGAAATAAAGTCAAATATGTTATTAAATAAAAGGTAAAATTGGAAAGGACACATCAGAATACAGAAACGTCTTTTACAAAAAGTGAAACTAATCTTAGTTCAGAATTACCGAACAAACAAAGTCAATTGCCATGGCAACGGCTTTCTGATTGGTCAAAAGTTGAAAAATGGATACTATGACGTGGGAAGTTTGAAATTGTAGAAGTGGGGCCTCACAAAAGAGACGCTATCCAGAATTAGAATGCATTAGGCTCTCAAGGCGAGCAGACGTGTTTTTGTACCATGCTACCAGGACAAGAAAAAATGTGCTAGAAACAGAGTAAAAAGTGCTACGATGTGATCAGGGGAAGGAAGATATATATGAGCAAGGGCTCATATATACCCAGAACAAAATTTCGACCACCAAAATGCAAAATTAAAGAAAATAAGAAGATTAACCGAAATTATGGAGAGACGCCTACCTACCAAGACCCTTGAAGAAGTAACGAGACCGACAGATGACAACATTAATGAAGATAAAAAGATTTCTACAGTACAAGGTTATATAATCAATTTAATTATTCTTTTTTATTAACATTTTACTTCAAATTATATTAACTCAAATTCAAAATTAAATAAGATGGGAATAACCTAAGGGACTGATTAGTCAACTCTCTTAGGTTACCCAAATTTAAGTAACAAAGATTCAAAATTGACTTTCCATTCCCATCGCTGTGGGAATGTATGGATTAAGTATAAAGATGTATATCTTATATGGCTTTTTCTAAGTGAATTTCTAATGAATAATTTCTAAAGAAGTTAATTGTTCAAGGCCTAGCCTAAAGGCATTAAATAGTAATATTAAGTGTTTGAAAAAGAATCAGATTTTAAAATATGTTAAATTTAACTGTAACCATCAAAACTATATACAAAATTAATTATGGTAACTTTGATAATTTAAATTATATATAAAATTAATGATAATAAGAAAATTTAAAAACATAGAATGAGATAATAATGTTTAATTCAATGGCAAGTTGTATGAAATTTTGAAAAAGTAATTAGTCAAGAAAATCCTAATAAATTAAATAAAAACAATAATAATTAATAATTAAACAATAATAATTTGAACCTCGGAACAAATTAATAAAAAGGTATAATTTCCAATTAGCTGTGTTTTCATTCTAAATATGATAAGTTCACTAGGTATCCAGGTATAGTCTTTAAATCACAAGTGTCTCTCAAAGATTCCACTACCCGAAAAGGAGCTTGAACAGGGCTTATCGGAGGCTAATTGGTTTTATCAAAAATTCAGGGTTGGTTCCTCTGAGAGGTTTATTCCTTGAGGCACAGGTCTATGAAATTAGGTTCGTAGTCAATGGATAAACCATTACTTTCTTACTGACTTAGCAATTGATGAAAAGAAAGGGCCAATGTAAGGCAGGAGGAAAAGACGGTAAGAATACGTGTAACAAAATCTCCTATAAGCTTTATGGTTCACTCGTCATATGCTGTTTTCTGTCAGAACTTTGCACTAAGTATATCGTGAAACCTACGTGTAACAAAGACTCCTATAGGGTTTATGGTTCCTTCGGCATGAGCTATGTTCTCTCAGAACGTTGCACTAAGAATGTCGTGATACGTACGTGTAACAACATCTCTTATATGGTTTATAGTTCCCTCGTCATGAGCTGTATTCTCTCAGGACGTTGCACTAAGCATATCGTGAAACGTACGAGTAACAACATCTCTTATAGGGTTTATGGTTCCCTCGTTATGAGCTGTGTTCTCTCAGAACGTTGCACAAAGCAAATCGTGAAACATATGTGTAACAAAATTTTCTATAGGCTTTATGGTTCCCTCGTCATGTGCTGTGTGCTCTCAGATCGTTGCAATAAGCATATAGTGACACTTACGTGTAACAAAAACTCTTATATGCTTTATGGTTCCCTCGATATGGGTTTTGTTCTCTTAGAACGTTGCACTAAGCATAACGTGAACCCTACGTGTAACAACAACTCTAATTGTGTTTATGGTTCACTCGTCATGAGCTGTGTTCTCTCAGAACGTTGCACTGAGCAAATCGTGAAACATACCTGTAACACAATATCCTATAGGCTTTATGGTTCACTCGTCATATGCTGTTTTCTGTCAGAACGTTACACTAAGTATATCTTGAAACTTACGTGTAACAAAGACTCTTATAGGGTTTATGGTTCCGTCGTCATGAGCTGTGTTCTCTCAGAACGTTGCACTAAGCATGTCGTGAATCTTACGTGTAACAACAACTCTTATACGGTTTATGGTTCCCTCGTCATGAGCTGTATTCTCTCAGAACGCTGCACTAAGCATATCGTGAAACGTACGAGTAACAACATCTCTTATAGGGTTTATTGTTCCCTCGTCATGAGCAGTGTTCTCTCAGAACGTTGCACTAAGCTAATCGTGAAACATACGTGTAACAAAATCTAGTATAGACTTTATGGTTCACTCGTCATATGCTGTTTTCTGTCATATCGTTGCACTAAGTATATCGTGAAACGTACGTGTAACAACAACTCATAGGGTTTATGGTTCCCTCGTCATGAGCTATGTTCTCTCAGAACGTTGCACTAAGCAAATCGTGAAACATATGTGTAACAAAATCTCCTATAGGTTTAATGGTTCCCTCGTCTTGTGCTGTGTTCTGTCAGAACAATGCACTAAGCATATTGTGACACTTACGTGTAACAAAAACTCTTATAGACTTTATGGTTCCCTCGTTATGGGTTTTGTTCTCTTAGAACGTTGCACTAAGCATTTCGTGAACCTTACGTGTAACAACAACTGTAATAGTGTTTATGGTTCCCTCGTCATGAGCTGTGTTCTCTCAGAACGTTGCACTAAGCATATCGTGAACCTTACGTGTAACAACAACTCTAATAGTGTTTATGGTTCCCTCGTCATGAGCTGTATTCTCTCAGAACGTTGCACTAAGCAAATCGTGAAACATACGTATAACAAAATCTCCTATAGGCTTTATGGTTCACTCGTCATATCCTGTTTTCTGTCAGAACGTTGCATTAAGCATATCGTGAATCTTACGTGTGACAACAACTCTTATACGGTTTATGGTTCCTTCGTCATGAGCTGTGTTCTCTCAGAACGTTGCATTAAGCATGTCCTGAAACTTACGTGTAACAATATCTCTTATATGGTTTATGGTTCCCTCGTCCTGAGCTGTGTTCTCTCAGAACGTTGCACTAATCATATCGTGAAACATACGTGTAACAATAACTCTTATAGGGTTTATGTTTCCTTCGTAATGAGCTGTATTCTCTCAGAATGTTGCACTAAGCAAATCGTGAAACATACGTGTAACAAAATCTCCTATAGGCTTTATGGTTCCCTCGTCATGTGCTGTGTTCTGTCAGAACGTTTCACTAGGAATATAGTGACACTTACGTGTAACAAAACTCTTATAAGGTTTATGGTTCCCCCGTCATGAGCTGTGTTCTCTCAGAACGTTGCACTAAATATATAGTGAAACTTACGTCTAACAGAAACTCTTATAGGCTTTATGGTTCCCTCGTTATTGGTTTTGTTCTCTTAGAACGTTGCACTAAGCATTTCGTGAACTTTACTTGTAACAACAACTGTAATAGTGTTTATGGTTCCCTCGTCATGAGCTGTGTTCTCTCAGAACGTTGCACTAAGCATATCGTGAACCTTACGTGTAACAACAACTCTAATAGTGTTTATGGTTCCCTCGTCATGAGCTGTATTCTCTCAGAACGTTGCACTAAGCAAATCGTGAAACATACGTATAACAAAATCTCCTATAGGCTTTATGGTTCCCTCGTCATGAGCTATGATCTCTCAGAACGTTGCACTTAGCAAATCGTGAAGCATATGTGTAACAAAATCTCCTATAGGCTTTATGGTTCCCTCGTCATATGCTGTGTTCTGTCAGAACGTTGCACTAAGCATATAGTGACACATACGTGTAACAAAAACTCTTATAGGCTTTATGGTTCCCTCGTTATGGATTTTGTTCTCTCAGAACGTTGCACTAAGCATGTCGTGAAACTTACGTGTAACAACATCTCTTATATGGTTTATGGTTCTCTCGTCATGAGCTGTGTTCTCTCAGAACGTTGCACTAAGAAAATCGTGAAACATACGTAAACAAAATCTCCTATAGGCTTGATGGTTCACTCGTCATATGCTGTTTTCTGTCAGAACGTTGCACTAAGTATATCGTGAAACTTACGTGTAACAACAACTCTTATAGGGTTTATGGTTCCCTCGTCAAGAGCTATGTTCTCTCAGAACGTTGCACTAAGCAAATCGTGAAACATATGTGTACCAAAATTTTCTATAGGCTTTATTGTTCCCTCGTCATGTGCTGTGTTCTCTCAGATCGTTGCACTAAGCATATAGTGACACTTACGTGTAACAAAAACTCTTATAGGTTTTATGGTTCCCTCGTTATGGGTTTTGTTCTCTTAGAACGTTGCACTAAACATATCGTGAACCTTACGTGTAACAATAACTCTAATGGTGTTTATGGTTCCCTCGTCATGAGCTGTGTTCTCTCAGTACTTTGCACTAAGCAAATCGTGAAACATACATGTAACAAAATATCCTTTAGGCTTTATTGTTCACTCGTCATATGCTGTTTTCTGTCAGAACGTTGCACTAAGCATGTCGTGAATCTTACGTGTAACAACAACTCTTATACGGTTTATGGTTCCCTCGTCATGAGCTGTATTCTCTCAGAACGTTGCACTAAGCATGTCGTGAATCTTACGTGTAACAACAACTCTTATACGGTTTATGTTTCCCTCGTCATGAGCTGTATTCTCTCAGAACGCTGCACTAAGCATATCGTGAATCGTACGAGTAACAACATCTCTTATAGGGTTTATTGTTCCCTCGTCATGAGCAGTGTTCTCTCAGAACGTTGCACTAAGCTAATCGTGAAACATACGTGTAGCAAAATCTAGTATAGGCTTTATGGTTCACTCGTCATATGCTGTTTTCTGTCATATCGTTGCACTAAGTATATCGTGAAACGTACGTGTAACAACAACTCTTATAGGGTTTATGGTTCCCTCGTCATGAGCTATGTTCTCTCAGAACGTTGCACTAAGCAAATCGTGAAACATATGTGTAACAAAATGGTTTCCCTCGTCTTGTGCTGTGTTCTGTCAGAACAATGCACTAAGCATATAGTGACACTTACGTGTAACAAAAACTCTTATAGACTTTATGGTTCCCTCGTTATGGGTTTTGTTCTCTTAGAACGTTGCACTAAGCATTTCGTGAACCTTACGTGTAACAACAACTGTAATAGTGTTTATGGTTCCCTCGTCATGAGCTGTGTTCTCTCAGAACGTTGCACTAAGCATATCGTGAACCTTACGTGTAACAACAACTCTAATAGTGTTTATGGTTCCCTCGTCATGAGCTGTATTCTCTCAGAACGTTGCACTAAGCAAATCGTGAAACATACGTATAACAAAATCTCCTATAGGCTTTATGGTTCACTCGTCATATCCTGTTTTCTGTCAGAACGTTGCACTAAGTATATCGTGAAACGTACGTGTATCAAAGACTCCTATAGGGTGTATTGTTCCCTCGTCATGAACTGTGTTCTCTCAGAACGTTGCACTAAGCATGTCGTGAATCTTACGTGTGACAACAACTCTTATACGGTTTATGGTTCCCTCGTCCTGAGCTGTGTTCTCTCAGAACGTTGCACTAATCATATCGTGAAACATACGTGTAACAATAACTCTTATAGGGTTTATGTTTCCTTCGTAATGAGCTGTATTCTCTCAGAATGTTGCACTAAGCAAATCGTGAAACATACGTGTAACAAAATCTCCTATAGGCTTTATGGTTCCCTCGTCATGTGCTGTGTTCTTTCAGAACGTTGCACTAAGCATATTGTGACACTTACGTGTAACAAAACTCTTATAGGGTTTATGGTTCCCTCGTCAAGAGCTGTGTTCTCTCAGAACGTTGCACTAAATATATAGTGAAACTTACGTGTAACAAAAACTCTTATAGGCTTTATGATTCCCTCGTTATTGGTTTTGTTCTCTTAGAACGTTGCACTAAGCATTTCGTGAACTTTACTTGTAACAACAACTGTAATAGTGTTTATGGTTCCCTCGTTATGAGCTGTGTTCTCTCAGAACGTTGCACTAAGCATATCGTGAACCTTACGTGTAACAACAACTCTAATAGGGTTTATGGTTCCCTCGTAATGAGCTGTATTCTCTCAGAACGTTGCACTAAGCAAATCGTGAAACATACGTATAACAAAATCTCCTATAGGCTTTATGGTTCACTCGTCATATCCTGTTTTCTGTCAGAACGTTGCACTAAGTATATCGTGAAACTTACGTGTAACAAAGACTCTTATAGGGTTTATTGGTCCCTCGTCATGAGCTGTGTTCTCTCAGAACGTTGCACTAAGCATGTCGTGAATCTTACGTGTGACAACAACTCTTATACGGTTTATGGTTCCCTCGTCATGAGCTGTGTTCTCTCAGAACGTTGCATTAAGCATGTCCTGAAACTAACGTGTAACATCATCTCTTATATGGTTTATGGTTCCCTCGTCCTGAGCTGTGTTCTCTCAGAACGTTGCACTAATCATATCGTGAAACATACGTGTAACAATTACTCTTATAGGGTTTATGTTTCCTTCGTAATGAGCTGTATTCTCTCAGAATGTTGCACTAAGCAAATCGTGAAACATACGTGTAACAAAATCTCCTATAGCCTTTATGGTTCCCTCCTCATGAGCTATGATCTCTCAGAACGTTGCACTAAGCAAATCGTGAAACATATGTGTAACAAAATCTCCTATAGGCTTTATGGTTCCCTCGTCATGTGCTGTGTTCTGTCAGAACGTTGCACTAAGCATATAGTGACACTTACGTGTAACAAAAACTCTTATAGGCTTTATGGTTCCCTCGTTATGGGTTTTGTTCTCTTAGAACGTTGCACTAAGCATAACGTAAACCTTTCGTGTAACAACAACTCTAATAGTGTTTATGGGTCCCTCGTCATGATTTATATTCTCTCAGAACGTTGCACTAAGCAAATCGTGAAACATACGTATAACAAAATCTCCAATAGGCTTTATGGTTCACTCGTCATATGCTGTTTTCTGTCAGAACGTTGCACTAAGTATCTCGTGAAACTTACGTGGAACAAAGACTCTTATAGGATTTATTGTTCCCTCGTCTTGAGCTGTGTTCTCTCAGAACGTTGCACTAAGCAAATCGTGAAACATATGTGTGACAAAATCCCCTATAGGCTTTATGGTTCCCTCGTCATGTGCTGTGTTCTGTCAGAACGTTGCATAAGCATATAGTGACATTTACGTGTAACAAAAATTCTTATAGGCTTTATGGTTCCCTCGTTATGGGTTGTGTTCTCTTAGAACGTTGCACTAGGCATATCGTGAACCGTACGTGTAACAACAACTCTAATAGTGCTTGTGGTTCCCTCGTCATGAGCTCTGTTCTCTCAGAACGTTGCACTACGCAAATCGTGAAACATACGTATAACAAAATCTCCTATAGGCTTTATGGTTCACTCGTCATATGCTGTTTTCTGTCAGAACGTTGCACTAAGTAAATCGTGAAACTTACGTGTAGCAAAGACTCTTATAGGGTTTATGGTTCCCTCGTCATGAGCTGTGTTCTCGCAGAACCTTGCACTAAGCATGTCGTGAATCTTACGTGTAGCAACAACTCTTATACGGTTTATGGTTCCTTCGTCATGAGCTGTGTTCTCTCAGAACGTTGCACTAAGCATGTCGTGAAACTTACGTGTAACAACATCTCTTATATGGTTTATGGTTCTCTCGTCATGAGCTGTGTTCTCTCAGAACGTTGCACTAAGAAAATCGTGAAACATACGTAAACAAAATCTCCTATAGGCTTGATGGTTCACTCGTCATATGCTGTTTTCTGTCAGAACGTTGCACTAAGTATATCGTGAAACTTACGTGTAACAACAACTCTTATAGGGTTTATGGTTTCCTCGTCACGAGCTATGTTCTCTCAGAACGTTGCACTAAGCAAATCGTGAAACATATGTGTACCAAAATTTTCTATAGGCTTTAATGTTCCCTCGTCATGTGCTGTGTTCTCTCAGATCGTTGCACTAAGCATATAGTGACACTTACGTGTAACAAAAACTCTTATAGGCTTTATGGTTCCCTCGTTATGGGTTTTGTTCTCTTAGAACGTTGCACTAAACATATCGTGAACCTTACGTGTAACAACAACTCTAATAGTGTTTATGGTTCCCTCGTCATGAGCTGTATTCTCTCAGAACGTTGCACTAAGCATATCGTGAAACGTACGTGTAACAACATCTCTTATATGGTTTATGGTTCCCTCGTCATGAGCTGTATTCTTTCAGAACGTTGCACTAAGCATATCGTGAAACGTACGTGTAACATCAACCTTTATAGGGTTTATGGCTCCCTCGACATGAGCTGCGTTCTGTCAGAACGTTGCACTAAGCATATCGTGAAACGTACGTGTTAACAACAACCCTTATAAGGTTTATGGTTCCCTCGTCATGAGCTGTATTCTGTCAGAACGTTGCACTAAGCATATCGTGAAACGTACGTGTAACAACATCTCTTATATGGTTTATGGTTCCCTCGTCATGAGCTGTATTCTTTCAGAACGTTGCACTAAGCATATCGTGAAACGTACGTGTAACATCAACCTTTATAGGGTTTATGGCTCCCTCGACATGAGCTGTGTTCTGTCAGAACGTTACACTAAATATATCGTGAAACTTACGTGTAAGAAAATCTCTTATAGGCTTTAAGGTTCCCTCGTCATGTGCTGTGTTCTGTCAGAACGTTACACTAAACATATCGTGATTGGTAAATGTAACAAAATCTCTTATAGGCTTTATGGTTCCCACGTCATGTGCTGTGTTCTGTCTGAACGTTACACTAAACATATCGTGAAACGTACGTGTAACATAATCTCTTATAGGTTTTATGGTTCCCACGTCATGAGCTGTGTTCTGTCAGAACTTTGCACTAAGTATATCATGAAACATACGTGTAACAAAATTTCTTATAGGCTTTAAGGTTCCCTCGTCATGTGCTGTGTTCTGTCAGAACGTTACACTAAACATATCGTGAAACTAACGTGTAACAAAATCTCTTATAGGCTTTAAGTTTCCCTCGTCATGAGCTGTGGTCTGTCAGAACGTTGCATTAAGCATAATGTGTAACATAAGTGTAACAAATACTATATCAGGCTTTATGGTTTCTTTTTCATGGGCTGTGTTCTGTCGGAACCTTACCTAAGCATATTGTGCAACATACGTATAACAAATACTCTTTTATGCTTTATGGTTCCTTCTTCATGTGCTGTTTTCTTTTGGAACTTTCCACTAAGCCTATCGTGGAACTTACGTGTGACAAGAACTCTTATAAATTCTATGTTTCTCTCTTCACATGCTATGTTCTGCCAGAACTTTGCAATAGGCATATCGTGGAACATACGTGTATCAAAAAGTGTTATATGTGCTATGGTTCCCTCATCATGTGCTGTGCTGTGTCAGAAAGTTGTGCTTTACATATCGTGGAACATACGTCTAACATAAACTCTTATAACCTTTACGTTTCCCTCTTCATATGCTGTATTCTGCCAGAACATTGCACGGGGAATATCGTTGACGATACGTGTAACAAAAAATCGTTTAAGCTCTGTTTGCCTCTTCATGTGCTGTGTTCTGTCAAAACATTGCACTAGGCACATCCTCGAACATATGTGTAACAAAAACTCCTATAAGCTCTATGGTTCAATCTTCAAGTGGCGTGTTCTGTCAGAACGTTGCTCTAAGCATATGGTGGAACATACGTCTAACAAATACTCTTCTAGGCTTCATGGTTCCCTCTTCATATGCTGTATAGTGTCACAACATTCCACTAAGCGTTGAACATACGTGTTAGAAAAATTCCATAATTTCTAAGATTCCCTTTTCCTGCGCTGTGTTTTGTCACAAACGCACCAAAATAATAACATCTTATTCCGAACCGGTGGAGATTAAAGTGCCTAATTGGGGAGACTTTCTTTCTTAAAAACACAGACGCATTCTCTGGAGGGGAAAGTCTGGGTTGAAAATACAGACGTCCCAGTTAACAACATATAGAATAATAACATCTAATTCCAAACCGGGAGGGGTTTGCTTTTAGGCGAGGTCAAGCCGAATAAAAGGGAAAAGACGACGAGAAGGGAAAATACCCAGCTAGGACGAAAAACTAAAGCAAAATAAAACATCCTTATAGAACTATAAAATAAAACAGATTTAAATAAATGTGAAAATGTTGGAAACGATTTTGGAAACAAAACTCAGGTAAAAGTAAAATTAAATCAAACATGTGAAATTAAAAGGAAAAACGGACAAGTGGAAGGTGAAATAGAAAAACAATATTATGAACATTTATTATAAAATATTGTATTTGTACCAGAACGTAATATTTTATATAGGATATTATTTTAATATAAGTGTTATTAATAAATGAATATTTATTATAAAGTATTATATTTGTACAACAAGAATATTTTATATACGAAATTAATGTAATATAGGTGTTTATAATAAATGAATATTTATTATAAAGTAATAAATTTGTAAAACAAGAATATTTTATATACGAAATTAATGTAATATAAGTGTTATTAATAAATGAATATTTATTATAAAGTATTATATTTGTACAACAAGAATATTTTATATACGAAATTAATGTAATATAAGTGTTATTAATAAATGAATATTTATTATAAAATAATAAATTTGTAAAACAAGAATATTTTATATACGATATAAATGTAATATAAATGGTATTAATAAATGAACATTTATTATAAAGTTTTATATTTGTACAAGAAGATGATATTTCATATACGATAATAATGTAATATAAGTGTTATTATAAAAAAAATATTTATTATAACATATTAAATTTATAGAAGATATTATTTTATATGCTTTAATAGCCTAATAATGCATTAATAAATGAATATTTATTATAAAATATTAAATTTGTACAACACGATAATATTTTATATACGTTATTAAGGATATGTAGATTTTATAAATAAATTAATATTTATAATAAAATATTAAATACCTCCAATAGCCTAGCGAACATTAGCTTATGCAGAGCAAAAAAAAAAAACATTATCAATTGCAGTAACCAAAATTGCAAATATATTACATTAAGTGGTAATGGATATATCTTTTGAGTATTTAAAAGAATACTAAATGAGAACAATTTTCCGAAATATATTGTCAAAGCATTTTATACTATTATTCATACTTAAATCATCAAATAGAAATGATGCTAAACAAATATATGATTTGTCTTTCATTAAACTAAATATATATTACTAAATACACTTATGAACAACACTATATGTAACCACACTTGCCTATAGTAGCACTTACTTTATATTGTTGAGGACGGCCGTTCCTGGAGATGTGTCCCATTGTCAACTCAGAATGACACTAATCTCCAGAAACGGCATAAAGTGCAAATAGAAGCATGTGTAACAACTTACAAGTGTTTTAGTGGCAAATTAATAGCTCACGTGAAGATAAAAACAATAAAATAAGTATATATGATTTTATCTGTATATATACAATGGAAATGTTCAATTACATGTAATATTTGGCTATAATATGTTTAAGAAATATGCAGTATATTTTGAATTATATGCGGAAAAAAATGTTATTCAATTTTAGCATAAAAAGGTGTATAGAGAACGATGGAAAACAATTTACGAACTACAATACTGAAATAAAAAGACTGTCAAGCAGAGTATTGAGTAAATTTAGGTAATTAAATGAATATTTTATTCAGACCTTAGTTACGGTCTGAGTTGACAAAGGGACACATCTCCCAAAACGGCCGTCCTCAACACAAAAAAAAGTAAGTGCTACTATAGGCAAGTTAAAACATTTTTTTAAAAAAGTTGTAAGTGATTACTAGTAGCTCACGCGAAGATGGAATCAACAAATGTTAATATTTTTATATTTTCTTAGTCACCACTCATTTCGTATATTTTATGAATTTAATGTAAGAAAATTAAATGTAGCAAAGAAATAACTGTTGTTTAATAAAATGTAATCTAATTTAATTAAAAGCCTCAAATACTCATCCAAATTCCTGTTTAACGAAATTAGACTTTTTTGTAGCTATAGCAACTTGAAACGTGAAATAAATGCAATACAGTCTTATTACATATGGATGCTGTTATAAAGGAGTTCACCCTTGGGAATTTCATTAAAAATGTGGGCTAGCTTATTTAAAGAGTTGTTTTTAATGTCTGCGGATGTATACCGCCAAGAGATCCTGCTCGACAGGTCTCTTCCGCTTGTAGTTGTAGTTTATGTAGGGTCATATTTAGAATGTCTAATTGGTTGTTTAGTCCTCAAGCTGGTCATCGTCAGGACGTAAAATGAGTCGGATGTTATATATTTGCAGCTGGCTGTTTTCAAGTATGCAGCTTAAGGCACAAATATCGATCTGCCTCCATGTATAAATAGATCTCTCTAAACCTTAACCGCTCACAGGCGTGACATTAATATCGTATAAGCATGGGGCAGAAGAAATATAAGGGTCGTCCCACTCAAATCCTATTCTTATAAATTCAGGAGAATTCAATTGGAAACTAAGGACAACAAAACGATGAATAAAAATAAAAAAATTCTAAAATAAGTTACAAAGTATTTTCAACTACTCTGTATATAAGTAAACATGTAAGGAATATTATCGTGTTGACTTTCTACTGAAAAGTCGAGAAACAAAGCATTCAATGGGAAAAATTGTAAGGTAAATCCTTTCATCTGGCAAACTCTGGCTTTAGTTTAAACCCTGAAAATGTGAATCCAATCTAGCCTAATGTTTATCCTATTTCTATAACAAAATGAGAAAGAAAAAAAGTTCGAATTATTGACCTTCCGATTAATATACGTCCGGATAATCGATTTTCTACGTTATTACACTTTATATTAAAACCTTAGCTTGGTACGGACACTGTAGTCCCAAATGTGACTAAATATTCATACACATGATGTGAATAATTTTTTTGGTTTTAAACTACTCGTTTGAATAGAATTATCGGTTTGAAGTTCTACTAAATAGTTGAGAAACTGGGAGTTTGAAAAAGAAGAATAAATTTAATTAAGGTTCCTATTATTTAAGTCCGGATAATACTCATTCTACTATATGAAACTCACACTACAACCTTAGTGTAGTGTAATATCATTATGTAGTATAATAATGCACAGTGTAGTGTAATAATGTAGTATAATAATACAGTGTAGTATAGTAATTTAGTTTAATGTTGCACAGTGTAGTTTAATAATGCACGGTTTAGTTTAATAGTTTAGTATAATAATGCACAGTGTAATATAATAAGTTAGTATAATAATATGGTACAATTATGCACAATGTAGTATAATAATTCAGTGTAGTATATTAATTTAGTTTATTGAAGCACAGTGTAGTATAATAATGCACGGTTTAGTTTAATAGTTTAGTATAATAATGCACAGTGCAATATAATAATTTTGTATAATAATATAGTACAATTATGCACAATGTAGTATAATAATTCAGTGTAGTATATTAATTTAGTTTATTGAAGCACAGTGTAGTATAATAATGCACGGTTTAGTTTAATAGTTTAGTATAATAATGCACAGTGTAATATAATAATTTAGTATAATAATATAGTACAATTATGCACAATGTAGTATAATAATGCACAGTGTAGTGTAATAATGTAGTATAATAATACAGTGTAGTATAGTAATTCAGTTTAATGTAGCACAGTGTAGTTTAATAATGCACGGTTTAGTTTATTAGTTTAGTATAATAATGCACAGTGTAATATAATAAGTTAGTATAATAATATGGTACAATTATGCACAATGTAGTATAATAATGCACAGTGTAGTGTAATAATGTAGTATAATAATACAGTGTAGTATAGTAATTTAGTTTAATGTAGCACAGTGTAGTTTAATAATACACGGTTTAGTTTATTAGTATAGTATAATAATGCACAGTGTGATATAATAAGTTAGTATAATAATATGGTACAATTATGCACAATGTAGTATAATAATGCACAGTGTAGTGTAATAATGTAGTATAATAATTCAGTGTAGTATATTAATTTAGTTTATTGAAGCACAGTGTAGTATAATAATGCACGGATTAGTTTAATAGTTTAGTATAATAATGCACAGTGTAATATAATAAGTTAGTATAATAATATGGTACAATTATGCACAATGTAGTATAATAATTCAGTGTAGTATATTAATTTAGTTTATTGAAGCACAGTGTAGTATAATAATGCACGGTTTAGTTTAATAGTTTAGTATAATAATGCACAGTGTAATATAATAATTTAGTATAATAATATAGTACAATTATGCACAATGTAGTATAATAGTGCACTATTATAATGCACAGTTTCGTGCGAGTGTACTAAATATTCATAAACAACAATTACACTAAAAGGCATTTCATAACTCTTCCTCATTCACACAATTGTCTAACATTCTCCAAAGAATTATCTTATAAAGCCCTACTTAGACCTGAAACAAGCATTTCAAGCATCATGAACATGTTCAGATAATGTCTACCCAAAGACACCATAACCAATTACTAGATCACGTAACCATTTCAGGAAAGATAGAATTAGGGAAAACCAAGAAAAAACTGTTGCCAATGAACTAAAAATCCACGAGAAAAAAGAAACAGGGAAAATTGAGAATAGAAAATTATTTATCAGTAAAGCGAAGTAAAGAGTAAATAAAAATATTTACGATAAATCGTGAAAAATGGTGATTAAATTTTTAAACTACTTTTGGTAAATAATAATAATATCATTACATTTGCTCTAGTTCAATTAAACACTTATAAACTAAAACGAATATGTTTAAAAGTAGATCTACTCACAATCATGCTATTCGTCAACTGTGTAACCTCTAAATCCCTCTTTTCCAGGCTCGTTGGTTGATATGATACAGTAGCAGCTCGCACAAAATTTTATTTATATATATATATATATTCTGAAAAGGAATTACGTGTAATTTGAATATGTAAACAATTAAAAGCTGGCAAGTGGCGTACCATACTAAAAATCCGTTATTGAGTAACAGTACAACAGGTGTTAAACTACGTATTTCGAACCTAACACGTCAAACTAATGTTATAATATACGTCAAATATCCCAAACCACGTTAGTAGTTAAGGGCGGCACTTTGGCAAAAAAAAGTGGTGGGGTAGTTGGCCTTGAAGCAGTAACGTAAGTTAGTTAGATTGCAGCTAACCTAACCCACCTCTAAGTGTGGGGTGGATCTTAGGTACGTTTGGGAGCTGCCCCGGGGGTTGCTCCGGGGGTGAAATCGGGGTTAGGGGTAGTTTTTGGAAAAATTTTGGAAAAAATGTGTATTGCGTGTTAGGGTGGAGATAGAGTGTATTTTGGCTAGATGTGGGGGCTGGTTCACCTGGGGGTAGTTTTAAATAATTTATGAAATCGCAAAAAAATGATCGGTTAGATCAAATGACTAAACAACTGTATGAGGTATGTTTAGAGCATGTGTTGGATAGATTCGGGGGTGGGATCGCCCCGGGGGTAGTTTTCAAATAATATATCAGATTGCCAAAAAATGATCGGTCCCTGGAGTCGGGGTCTTAGGTAAAAGTCACCCTGGAGTCGTGCTTGAGGTAAAGCCACCTAGGAGCCATTCCTTATGTAAAGCTACCTTGGAGCATGACCTCAGGTAAAGCCGTCCCGAAGCCAGTTATTAAGTAAAGTCAACCTGGAGAAATGCCTTAGGTAAATTCACTCCCAAACGTACCTAGGAACCACCCCACACTTAGGAGTGGTTTAGATTAGCTGCAATCTAACTGACTTAGGTTACTGCTTCAAGGCCATCTCCTCCCACAACCTTTTGTGCTGAACTGCCGCCCTTAACTACTCACTTTCTTGTTGTACTCGTAAAGAACCTTCATGTAAAGGATTACTAAATGTAAATTGAAAAGACTTATGCGAATATGATTATATGAATATCTCGTTTGAAAACGTATAAATCTGGTCTTCGACATAAATGGACCCGAAAACTGGGACAGATATAAAAAGGACCTTAGGTTATTTTAGTTCTTTGGTCTAACAGTCTTATATCGGTATTCCAACTTCAATGGAGTCGACACACTATATAGGCTAAGTATCGACCTGAATGTTTTAATTTGCCTTGTATTTTAACGAAAATGGAGGAGAGATACCTAAACTAGGTACCATCAGGTTAGGTCCATGACTAGAACAGTTAGGTTAAATTGTCTTGCGACCTAATTGGAGCCTAACAATCAGCACATAATTACATATCAGCATATATCTAACACTTGTGTCAACAGAAGAGTTATAAGTGGTATTTTGATATCAGTGGAATTTTAGTGGTATTTTGATATCAGTGGAGTCGACGTATCAAACCTAGGTAAAGTTCAGGGCAGTTATGATTTGAGTGGTCTTTTGACTTGAATTGAGGAATGTTATATAGCCCTAGATATTATCAGGGCATTTATGATTTGAATGTTATTTTGGAATGAACGTATATTTATTACAGGTAATTTATTGGTGGTCTTTTTAACTGAAATAGATCCACCTTGTCTAGCCCCAGGTATGCCCTGTACAGTTATGATTTGAGTGGTCTTTTGAGTTGAATTGAGGCATGTTATATAGCTCCAGATATTATCAGGGCAGTTATGATATAAATGCTATTTTGACAATATGGTATGATTATTACAGGTAAGGTATTGGTGGTTTTTAGATTGAAATGATTCATTTTTCCCTATCATATTTCCCTTTCCTATGCACTTGTATTACCACCGTCATGTCCTTCAACAAAGTCCCCCGTACTCTCAAGTTTTACTACCATCATTTCCTTCAACAAAGTCCCACGTACTCTCAAGTTTTACTACTATCATTTCCTTCAACAAAGTCTCCCGTACTCTCAAGTTTTACTACCATCATTTCCTTCAACAAAGTCCCACGTACTCTCAAGTTTTACTACCATCATTTCCTTCAACAAAGTCCCCTGTATTCACACGTGTTATCACAGTAATTTCCTTCATCAAAGTCCCCCTTACTCACACGTGTTATCACCGTCATTTCCTTCAAAAAAAGTCCCCATTACTCACAAGTTTTATCATCGTCGTTTCCTTCAAGTACTTCCACACACACAAACACAAACAATCATACACGGACACCCACACGTACACACACACACACACACACACATACAAATATATGTATATTATATATATATATATATATATATATATATATATATATAAAAGTTTTGTGAACTAATATTGTGAACTTTACTAAACAAAATGCGTACTAGGATAATTCCTGCTTAGACAGCTTTTCTATTGTGCAGTTAGTGAGACTGTTTTAAGTCAGTGTGAATTTAACTTCTGTATCGAACAGACCTCTCCACCCCAGCTGAATGTACATCAGTTGTAATTGTATTTGTTAAGCTAAATTAATGTAACAGTTTTCCTAATGAATGATTATTAATTAACAAAGGATGTAAAAATAAAAATCATTTTTTTAAGACCTTTCAAGCTTAATAAAACACGTAACTGGCGCAGTCGGTAGGACACCTCGGGAAAATAAGTGAATATAATTTTTTCGATTTTAATCGTTAACCGAGATACTGCAACCACGATAAAATTACAGAGTGCTTATCTGTAACGGTACCGGCAAACTTGTAGAGTGAATATATACGAAAACTTAATAGAGTGAATATCTACGAACACGAGTGAACATCCTAGAAAATATTATTAAGAAAAGTGTTATACTTTTAAGATATTATTGATTTTTATTTTTATTTTTAAATAATAATATAGAGTAATGGCAACGCCAACAAAATATATAGAAAGAGTATCTAGACATGATACCAGAGTATAATGGAGAGCTCACTATGCTCAAGAGATTTGTTTCTATTAGTGATAAAATAATTAATAAGTTCTATCTAAATGAAAATCCAGAGGATTTTCAAAATGATTATTTATTCTCATCTATACTGGCTAAATTAAAGGGAAAGCATTAGAGATAGATGTAAATTCAAATTCCTATAATTGGAATGAAATAACAAATATTGTCGTAACTAGCTATTCTAGATAAAAGAGATTCTTTCACTTTAAATTTAGAAATGGCAGAGTTAAAGCAAGAAACTAATGAATCACCATTTACATTTTATGAAAAAATCCAAAAAATGTTAAATTTACAAATTTCATTTTTCATTAACAAATAAGTAAATTGGAAAAGATGTTTTAATTGAATATGTACAGATATTAGCTTTAAGAGTTATCCTTAGAGGTCTGCATGAACCCTTAGGATCAGTAATGCGAACGAAAAATCCTCAATCACCTAACGAAGCACTTAACATGCCTTCGAATTACTTTCAATTAAAAAAAAAAATTATTTCAAAATGTTAAACAAAATATCCCACCTAGATCCCAACAATACCAGCCTATTCGTAGACCAATTCCGAACAAAAAAGCCTTCCAAAATTATAGACCAAATTATCAAAACAACCCTAACCAATTCACCAATTTAACCAAACAAAACTCTTACGTACAACCAAATCAACAACAAAAACAATTCACTAATTAAGCACCTTAAAAGGTTCACAAAAAATTCGAACCAGAACCAATGAGCGTTCCCACACGTCAAACAGGAAACAGTATTAGGCAAAAAAGACTGTACCAAATGACAGGAAAATCGATAGAGGAAGAATATTATGATCAACCAATGAACTAATTGAATGGACGGATGACAAACTCTTACCTGACCAAGCAGACTATGAATCGCAAGAAGACACTGATGAATATATTGACTTCGATAATGTAACAGAAGAAGAAAATGCATTTGGATTCACACAAGAGAACGTGAATTTAGGTCTAACAACAATAAAAAGACATTTTCCATGATGAATATTGAAGACGACACAAACGAATTACCGTACATTTACGATCCCAAGACTAATCTAAAAATATTGATTGATACTGGAAGCACGAGATCTTGCTTACAAAAACTCATTTGCTTTTCATTTCTTCAAAAACACCCTAAAACAGGAACCATATGAAGTGAGCACGGCTCATGGAGTGTCAAAAGAAAAATATAGCTGTACACTACCACTTTTACGAAAAGAAATAACCAAATTCTATTTATTTGATTTTCATAAAGATTTCGACTTGCTCCTTGGACTAGACAATATAAAAGAATTAAAAATTAATTTAATTTTGAGAATGATAAATTAATATTTCGCACCAATCAACTCTAGATTGAATATTTTAAAACGGAGGAACAAAGTAATAATAATAATCAATTTAATAATAATAAAGGCAAATGTTAAGAACAGAACGCAAAAAAAGGACAATAAGCTATATTATACAAGCCCGCACTAGCCAAACAGTAAAGTATAAAATACAAAATATTAATAATGGAGAAGGACTCCCATCATACAAACACTTAAATGGGTTGGATATTCCACAGTGCATAGTTTCAGTGTATAAGTAGTGAAAGTAACCTCTGGAGGTCACCCTATTTTCATGGACACGTCCAAATTACAATTTCCGATGAATAAAATGCCAGAGTTCTCAGTAAACGTTAAACGACTGGAGATGGACAAAATAAACACAGAAACCATATCAAGATTTAATCCAACTATAGGAGTAACCCATCACATCAGTATATGGACTATTGCCCTTTAGCCCATTCAGCGGCCTTATATACCTCGCCCTCATCAAAATGATGAAGAGGACTTCAACACATGCCGAAACTTCGCCACCCTTATTTTTCGATGATGGAGTTATGTGAACAAATATTGTGAACTTTACGAAATAAAATGCATACTAGGATAATTCCTGCTTACGCAGCTTTTCTATTGTGCAGGTGGTGAGACTGTTTTAAGTGGATTTACCTTATGTGTCAGTGTGGATTTAACTTCTGTATCGAACAGACCTCTCTACCCCAGCTGAATATACATCAGTTGTAATTGTATTTGTTAAGCTAAATTAATGTAACAGTTTTCAAATTTAAATGTTTATTAATTATCAAAGACTTGTAAAAATAAAAATCATTTTTTAAAAATCCTTCAAGCTTAATAAAAACGTAACTTATATATATATATATATATATATATATATATATATATATATATATATATATAGGTTATATGAATGAATAACGTAAATTTAACTAAATTCAATCCTTACTAAAGTAGATTCCTGCTTACGCAGACATTTTGTTGTGCAGCTCGAAAAAAAGCTTTAGCTTCAGTGTGTAGCAAACTCTTATACAGAACAGTTATCTTCAATCCAACTGAATATATATCAGTTGAATTTTCGTTAAGCTTAGTTACTGTAATAATTTAAAAATTAAATTGTTCTTAATTAATAAAGGCTCATAAATATAAAATTATTTCAAGCTTAATAAAACAAGTAACAAGTAACAAGTAAAACAAGGACATCTCGGGATAATTAGGGAATATAATTTTTTTCGATAATAATCGTTAACCGAGATACTGCAACCACGATAGCATTGCAGAGTGAATAGCTGTAACGATATCGGTGAAAATTGTAGATTAAATATCTAACAGAAGAAAAGAAGAACTTAAAGTGACAGTGCTAATTGGTCTGTGTCAATACGCTTTATGTTCTTATTGTAACAAATGAGCAAAGTATTTTTGATTTCACTGTAAGTAGAGCCTAGAAAATATAATTAATAAAAAGTGTTACTCTCAATACATATTTACTATTTTAATTTGTATTATTTTCGAAATATTAATTGAAAATAATGGTTACGCCCACATTAAAGAAAGAGTATCTAAACATGATACCAGAGTATTATATACTCGTGAACGTATTTTGTTTCATATAACGTAATCAATAGAGACAAATGAGTTGAGCCTGGTTTTAAATTGGAAGAGATATCAAGGTATGCTGTGAGAGTATGAATGAAGTCTTCACAAATCCTAATTTTCTTTCATTGGATTTCCCCACATTTTCTTAATTATTGCAAAGTTCATTTCAAACTGATAGAAAAGAGCTTGGTATCTTTTTAGTTACTGAGAATAAATTTCTTTATGGAATGCAGAGTTACGAAAAGAAAATCTACTTTATTATGCTTCTTATTCGCGCACAGTGCTGGGTTTTATACTTTCAAAGCTGTCTGGTTTCATCATTGCGCTTCATAAAATGTCTTACGTAAATAACACTTCATAAAACATGCATTTTAATTCTCTTCCAGCTGAATGTGTTTTTTAAATACATTTTTACTGGTATTTCATAATTATCTTTTCATTTACCAATATAGTTATCTTATCTTAACTATTTAATTGTATGGACAATAAATATATTCAGTTATCAATAAATCATCAACTATAATATAAACATATACGAGTACCTGTTTCTGCTTTTCCTAACATTAAACTATTTTCCTTTTTTGACGCGTTTCGTAATGTCTATATTTTCTAAACCTAATCAGTACTTCCTTTGTTAAAGAGTTTTGTACTATTTTAGTTTGAAAGTGGTCACATTCGTAGATACGTAAACAATAGAATATATTGTAACTGTAGGCTACACAGAAAACTGTAGCCTACACAAATATATACAAATATTTTTGAAAAATGCCGATATGTATGTTAATAACGTAATACTATAAACAGTAAACACAATTTCTCGTTTTTCAAGTTTAATTTAGCCACATAAAGAGTTTAATCTTTCTGAAATCCAGATTCAAAACAATAGAATATTTATTAGGCTGAAAATGTTTTATTTTTTATACATCTTGCCAATGTACTAATTTTATGTACTATTCACGTTGAAAAGCTTATGTTGACGACTTGTTATGTCTATCGGAGACGTTTGAAGAACACCTCGAGCACTTGCATACAATATTTTCCAAATTCAGGGAGGGAATTTTAACAATAAATCCCAATAAGACATTGTTCTGCCAACAGGAAGTGAAGTTTTTAGGGTACATTTTTGACCAGAAAGGGGTAAAAACTGACCCAGATAAGCTCCAAGCGATTCGCGATTTTCCTAGTCCTAAGAATAAGGAACAGCTACAATCATTCTTAGGATTTGTGAATTATTATTCGCGATTCACAAGTCAATACGCCCGAGAAACTTCACCCCTGTTGAAGCTATTAAGAAAGGGACAACCCTGGGTTTGGGATATAGAAATGCAAGATGCATTTAGGAATGTAAAAAACCTGTTTGTGGAAGCAGTTACTTTGACACATCCGGTGGAAGGTCGGGGAACGTTTTTACAAACTGATGCGAGCGATAACGCTATAGCAAGTCAGCTGTACCAGGAAGACCAACAGGGCAGGTTACAAGTAATAGGCTTTGTATCGAGAACACTGAAACAGGCGGAATTAGGGTATACAGTGTGCGAAAAGGAGCTTTTAGCGATAGTGCATGGCCTAAAGAAGTTTCGGCCATTGATAGTAGGGGCCCCATTAACTATCATTACAGACAACAAAGCACTAAAGTTTCTTTATTCATGCAATTATACCAATGCACGCATAACTAGGTGGATTCTCGCGATACAAGAATATCAGCCAAAAATGAGACACTGTCCGGGTAAAGAAAACGTTCCTTGCGACACCATAAGTCGGATGTATCAAAGTAATATGGGGAATAATAGCGGGCAAAAGGGTTTAAATGTAGTTAAAATAGGACAAATTAAGGTAGAATGCCCTACAATAATACAAAAGATGTTTAAAGAAATGAGACAAGTCCAGGAGCAAGAACCTGAGCTTTTTCACATAATAAATCACATAAATCAGTTTAATTATTATAAAATATGCAACAATATATTATGTAAAATTGTAAACAATAGAACGAAGGTTGTGATGCCAAAGCAAAATATCGTTCCATTTATAGAGCATGTACACAAACAATATGCACATTTAGGTAGAAATAAAATTGTCAAAATGGTAAACAAACATGTTTACATTAAAAATATACATAAACAAGTCATGGATGTCATTCGGAAATGTCGGATCTGCCAGTTTGCAAAAGTAACAAATCGATATTTGCAAGCAAGGACTAAACCCATTTTAACACAACAGCCGGGAGAGATTGTTGCTGTCGATTTTTTAGGACCTTTGCCCCGGAGCACAGGAGGTGCAAGACACATTTTAGTGGTTGTAGACGTATTCTCGAAATTAGTAAAATTATATGCAGTTAATCGCCCAAATACGACGAGTACAATCGCCAAACTGTCGCATTATTTTCAGACAATAGGGAAGCCTAGGCGAATACTCTCAGATTTCGGATCGGCTTTACGTCTCGACAATGGAATTTATGGATGCACGACAACAGTGTTGAGCATACATTAATTCCGGTCAGGCATCCACAGGTAAACCATGCCGAGAGAATAAACCGAGATCTGGGCAGGATTCTTAGGACCTATTGTCATGAAGCGCAGTCATCATGGATGAGATATCTGCCATATATGGAACAGGTAATTAACATAACACCCCATGAAGTAACTGGATATTCACCTATCCAGGTACACCATAGGGAAGTACCGATATATATATGGGAATGATTTCTGCCAGATGATTGTAGAAATGCGGAACAAGCGACACAAAGAGAAACATTACAAAATGTATTCGATCGCATCAGGACAGTGGGAGAATGACGGGCTGCTATGAAAAATATAAACTGCCGAGAAACGTCGTTTCAACCGGGCGATTTAGTCCTAATCACTAGGCACAATAGATCAGATGTGTCTAAGAATGAGACAGAAAAGCTGTTGTTAAGGTACCAAGGTCCTTATAAAATTAAAAGGAAAATGGGTCGAAAAACCTATGAAATTGCAAACTTGGTTACAGATAAAATCCGAGGCATCTATGACATTAAAGACATTAAAAAGTTTTATGAATGAGTAAAAAATATTTTAAACTAAATACTATTAAGAAAGGCAGTACCAATAATAACCGCTGTATTTTAAATAAACAAGAATTGTCTAGGTTGAAATAATGCATAATAAAGTATTCAGATGTTTGAATGAAAGGCCCAGCGAGCCGAACAAATGTAAACAAGGGCTCAAGGTTAAGGCAATCACCAGTGTTTGTAAACACGGCCGCAATGAAATATCCGGTGGACGGGCGGGGAACGATTTCATAAAAACATTCCTTGCAACAAAATAAGCCGGACGTACCAGAATAGTAGAGGGCAAAAAAGCCTAAATGTATTTAAAGCAGGACGAAGTTAATAGAATGTCATACGAAATTCCAAAAATGTTTAACGAGAAATGTTTACGGGATATAAGGAGCAAACTCAGGAACAATAACTTGATTTGTTACAATAAATCAAATCAACTGTGTTAACAATTATAAAATATCTTATAATGTATTCTGTAAAATTGTATATGATATTAAAAACATTAAAAAGGTCGTATGACAAGTAAAGGGATTCTAAAATGTGAACTTTACACTGATCATAATCCTAAAAATAAGGAAATGCCAAATTAGAATATTGTTCGATAATAGAACCAGTACGCGAGCGATAAGCTAAATTAGGCAGGAATAAAATTGTCAGAATGATTAACAAACTGATTTAAAGTAAAAACAAGAATAAGCAGTAGTTGAATAAGGCTAAATCTAGACTTTAAGATTAGCTACTTATTTGTAAAGGGACAAATGTTAAAATGTAAAACAAACTATTTAATAACTAAACCAACATTACAAAGTATTATTCAGGAAGTCTGTTTGTACAACAGACACGCTGTCAGACCTTGCAAAATCAAACAAGAAATATGTGTGCATGAAATAGTGGGTCGTTAGATCAGACTTTCACTGGACAATATAAAACAAGATAACTTGTGTACTAACGATCAAGGTCGCAAAAATAGAAACTTTGCATTAAAATCAGAAGCAATCGAGATTTATCAAGTGGACTTCGATAATCTGGACACAAGCCAGTCTTATAAATTATACAATAGGAAGATAGAGAATTTAAAAAGCAAGGTTCGTTCCGTTTAATATGATAAGTAGAATTGTTGTTGTACTTTATTAGAATGTTTACAAGCCAGCTCATTGACCTTGTCAGGTAGTTTGGAATGTGGAATCCACGTAATAGTTAGCCGTTACGAAAGGTTTATCGGAAAATAAACAAATTAAACTTGATAAACTGTACTTCCACAGCTGACACAATAATACGTAATACTTAAGATATAAAAGGAATATGTTTAAAAATAATATAGTAGAATTAGTTAGGTTTTTAATTGCAAGTAGGCTTGTTAGGAAGTCATTGTTTTTAAAGCCATAACTAGTATAAATGAAATTGACGTGGTAAATAGATAAAGGAAATGACAGCCATTAGTGTGGTGAATAAGGTGTCAATTGACCAAATAAAATTTAGTGAAAACAGAAGTGACTAATAAATTTCTAATGACTTATGTTTGAAGTGTTTCAGGGTGAAAACGTCTCAAGAGACAAGAGAGTAATAATAAGGAAATCTTTGTAATAGAATAAGATAGTTTAAGTAAGAGTAAGATAAGGAATTAGTAAAAAACATTTTAACAAAGTAAAAACATTTTTAACCTTTTAAGCAGGGAAATTGCAACGGTCTGGGAGACCGTGGCAAGTGGGAAATAAGTAATCTCCTGTTTTTTAGAAATAAAGCTGTTTTTAAAATAATCAAG
>JBAIZL010000008.1:47459410-47464410 GCA_036971475.1 Prosapia bicincta | reverse complement strand
CTACCTCTAACATTAAACGGACACACAAAGGAATTTGTTTTCTTGATATTGGACAATCTACGGGTTGACCTCATCTTGGGAGCAAATACTTTGTGTGCGTTATAAGCCCGAATAAACATGGAGAGATCATTTATGACGTATGAGATTGATGGATATCTGCTGCACCAGGACTTCCTAGTGTCAAATAATAACAAAGACAATTTAATACAAGAGATAGGATGCAATAAGATTAGTAAGGCAGTAAACAAAAATATTAACAAAAATTTATTATGTTCTGACGATACAAGCGGGGAACAGAAAGTAAATATAATAAAATCGCCTAATATAGGCGGACCAATTAACGACGGCAAATTAACACCTGAAGAGCCGACATTGGAGGGTCTGATAGTGGATAGCGAGCAGAGGGGGCTATTTATGTGCAAGGGTCAGGAAGATGGGTCCTTGTGCGAGTTAGGTGGTGACAAACTAGAATGTAAACAAACTGTAAACAAAAATATAACTAAAAATTTAATATGTTCCAACGATACAAGCGGGGAACAAACCATAAAATTAAAACAATTGTCAACGACAAAAGTTCAAAACGAGATTACCAAAAATTTAGATAACAAATTAAGCGAAAATTCAAGGGAGATCGAATTATTAAACTGTGAAAGAACGGAATCAAGTAAGCTAACGGGATTAAACAAAGCAAAAAATGGGTTAACCAAACCTACAACAAACAAATTAAATAATGATGAGGGAGGATTCGACGAATTAAATAAAAATAGCTACAAGCCGAAACAATTAAAATTCCAACAAGTTAGGGAAAGACCTAATTGTCGGGAGACTAATCAGTTAGACTTAACAGGAATTCCGAAGCATTTTAATTCTAATCAATCTTGTTTGGAGACAAAGTCCAAATTGTTCGCTAAAAATAAATTTAAAGGTAAATCTCAGAAGTATCAAAATTACCAAAATAAACCAAGTAACAATAAATTTAAAACAAAAATAAAATACAGATGTCATGCACAATGGCGTAACGCAAAGCGCCGTAAAAAATTACGGGACGAGTAAAAAATATTTTAAACTGAATGCTATTATGATAGACAGTACCAATAATAACCGCTGTACTTTAAATAAACAAGAATTGTCTAGGTTACAACAATTAATAATAAAGTATTCAGATGTTTTGAATAAAAGACCCAGCAGGTCGAACAAATTTAAACAAGAGCTCAAGATTAGGGCAGGCACTAGTGTTCGTAAACACGGCCGCACAGAAACATCCGGTGGACGGGCGGGGAACGATTTCATAAAACATTCCTTGCAACAAAATAAGCCGGACGTACCAGAATAATAGCGGCAAAAGGGCCTAAATTAAATTAAAGTAGGGCAAATTAAGATAGGATGCCCTACAATCATACAAAAAATGTTTAAGGAGATGAGACAAGTCCAGGAGCAAGAACCTGAGCTTCTGCATATAATAAATCAAATAAATCAGTTTAATCATTATAAAATTTGTAACAATGTATTATGTAAAATTGTAAACAATAGAACGAAGGTTGTGATGCCAAAACAAAATATTGTTCCATTTATAGAACATATACAACTAATAGTATGCACATTTAGGAAAAAATAAAATTGTTAAAATGGTAAACAAACGTGTTTACATTAAGAGTATAAATAAACAAGTCATGGATGTCATTAGGAAACGTGGTTACAAATAAAATTCGAGGCATCTATGACAATAAAAGATATTAAAAAGTTTTATGACGAGTAAAGGAATTCTAAAATGTGAACTTTAAACTTATCATGAACAAAAAAACATAAACGCCAAATTAGAATATTGCTTCAATAATAGAACCAGTACGCAAGCGATAAGCGAAGTTAGGCAGGAATAAAATTGTCAGAATGATTAACAAACTGATTTAAAGTAAAAACAAGAATAAGCAGTAGTTGAATAAGGCTAAATCTAAACTTTAAACTTAGCTACTTATCTGTAAAGAGACAAATGTATAGCCGAATGTAAAACAAACTAGTTAATAACTGAACCAATATTTCAAACATTACAAAGTATTATTCAGGAAGTCTGTGTGTATTGAGCAAACATTGCCTAGCTACATCCACTGCGTAAGTAAACAAGCAGGAAGATAGCAGGCGAACTTTAATAAATTGTACAACAAATACGCGGTCAGACCTTTCCAAATAAAACAAGAAATTTGTGTGCAGGAAATAGTGGGTTGTTAGATCAGATTTTGACTGGGCAATATAAAACAAGAAAACTTGTGTACTGACGATCAAGGTCGCAACAATAAGAAATTTGCATTAATAGCAGAAGCAACGGAGATTTAGCAATTGGACTTCGATAATCTGGACACAAGCCAGTTTTATAAACTGTACAATATAAAACTAGAGAATTTGAAGGCAAGGGTCGTTACGTTTTAACATGATAAGTCGAATTATTGTTGTATTTTGATAGGATGTTTACAAGCCAGCTCATTGACCTTACCAGGTAGAATGGAATGTGGAATTCACGTAACAGTTAGCCGGTAGGACAAGGGGTTCTATCGGAAAATAAACAAACCCAGCTAGATAAACTGTACTTCCACAGCTGACACAATAACAACATGTGATACTTAAGATATAAAAGGAATATGTTTAAAATATAAAATTGTAGAATTAGTAGGTTTTTATTTGCAAGTAGGCTTGTTATGAAGTCATTGTTTTTAAAGCCGTAACTGATATAGATTAAATTGACGTGGTAGATAAATAAAGGAAATGACAGCCATTAGTGTGGTGAACAATGTGTCAATTGACGAAATAGAATTTAGTATAGACAAAAGTGACTAATAAATTACTAATGGAATGTGTTTGAAGTGTTTCAGGTTGAAAACTTATCAAGAGACAAGAAATTAATAATAAGGAAATTTTTGTAATAGCATAAGATAGTTTAAGTAGGATTAAGGTTATGAATTGGTAAAAAATATTTTAATAAAGTAAAAACATTTTTGACATCTCTATCGGGGAACTTGCAACGGTCTGATATACCGTGGCAAATAGGAAATAAATAATTTCCTGTTTTTTAGTAATAAAGTTGATTTTTAAATTAATCAAGTTGGGAGTTATACAAATAATAAACAGGGAAAAATTAAATAAAACCTTAAATAGAATAATTAAGCTAAATAAAAAAATGTTAAAGAATAAATTTGTAATAACTAGCTAAATTTGACCATCGGGAGTGAGGCGAAAATTTTCTAAGTGCTTAAAAAAGCTATCTTAAGAACCAAACCACGTAGAATTTTCATCGACATTTTAAAGAACCAGAATATGCCAGAATAAACATTAGAGAAAACAAAATTTGAAAGTATTAATAAAATAGACATTTTTCAGTGTTCCAAATATGATAATCAAACTCTGCAAGCTAAAACAGATTCGTTGCCCGACTTGCCTGTACAAGGAATAAATCCAAAGATAGCAAGTATTGCAGGTGGGGTGAGGTAGGTTAAATTCACCGCTATATATATTAGGTCTCTAAGACTTTAGAGACAGTCTGAAATAAATTTTAATACGAGGTGCCGCGGAACGCTATGCTGGACCGCGAGTAGGACCGTCATCAGGCCAGATGGACCAAACCCCGACGCTTTCGACGTCCAGGACTACCAAGGGATGAAGGCTCCAGACGCAGCCTCCAGGACGCGGGAATGGAGAAAAACCACCACCGACGAACCAGGGATGGCGACTTCCGATGTCCAAGGACCAGGGAATCCAGACGAGGGACTCCAGGACCGGCAGGAAGATCTTTGGCAAGTTATTTTTTTATTCGATACCAATTACGTCAAATTAAGTTAGTTAATTTTAATAAATTCAAACAAATATTCAAGCTTAAACAATGACTTCACTCTTTATAACATTTTAATAAATTGTATGCTAAATAAAATGAATTTATGTGATCAGAATATTTCAAATGATAAATATTAAACTTACAAAGGGTTTTTGGCCATAAGCTATTTATTTTAAAGGAAATAGGAATTTTTCGAATATTATAAATTTAAAAATTAAGTGTCATAAATACGAATTTACCAATTCAATATAGAAGATAAATTTTTATTATGTGTAATTTGGAAAATAATTTTATGTTTATGTAAATGTAATTGACATATATGGAAATTATAAGTTTTTAAAGCATGAGAAACAACAAGTTACTTAGTGAGTTGTTTTGTTAATATAATTGTGTTGTATTTGAAAGGATAAATTTTCTTTTTTATTTAAATAAATAGAATTAAATATGTTATAAAAATTAACAGTATTTGCATTTCATCCTGTGTCGAATAATCAATAAAAACTGTTTAGCTTTTTCCAACTAATAAGAAAATGATTATTAAATCAGTAAACAAGTTTAATTAAATTTCATTAAATGATAATAGTTAAAGCCTAATGTTTTTAAAGAGTTTCTCTCAACTAACTTCATGAGCTAGCCTAAAGATTAGTTGGTTTTTTGTATAAAAGTCCAGAAATTTATCTACTGGCAGATTGTGTTTAAAAGGACACAGGAGCATTTTAAAATAGGTAATTTAAACACGATCATATTTTTCACGTTCCCTTGCTGTCTCTGCAGATCATCATCAGGTGGTAAGACTCTGTGAATATTTTGTGTATTATTTTAAATGTGTTTCTTTCCAGATGACTATTGAAATGACATGTGTGACTATATCCAGACCATACATAATTGATAAACCAATTTTGGAGAGTTTATACTTATTTTAAATAGTAGTCAGCGGGAATAGGCTTGTTTTGGGCCTGGCCCTACGAGCGGGAATTATACACGTAACTCAGGGAGTTTAGCACGGTTTAACAAGCGGAGTGTTTGGCAGATGTTTGATTTGTTTATAGATAAGTTTTTAAACAACAAAATTTTGGTATTTTGCGAGAAGGGATATCAAATAAAAGTAGGGTGGGACGTTGCAGTGTGTATGTGTATTTGTGTGTCTCCGTCTGTCTAATCTAATAGTTATGATCCCTTAAAC
>JBAIZL010000008.1:47444410-47449410 GCA_036971475.1 Prosapia bicincta | reverse complement strand
GATTTAATAATCATTTTCATATTAGTTGGAAAAAGCTAAACAGTTTTTATTGATTATTCGACACAGGATGAAATGCAAATACTGTTAATTTTTATAACATATTTAATTCTATTTATTTAAATAAAAAAGAAAATTTATCCTTTCAAATACAACACAATTATATTAACAAAACAACTCACTAAGTAACTTGTTGTTTCTCATGCTTTAAAAACTTATAATTGCCCTATATGTCAATTACATTTACATAAACATAAAATTATTTTCCAAATTACACATAATAAAAATTTATCTTCTATATTGAATTGGTAAAATCGTATTTATGACACTTAATTTTTAAATTTATAATATTCGAAAAATTCCTATTTCCTTTAAAATAAATGGCTTATGGCCAAAAACCCTTTGTAAGTTTATTATTTATCATTTGAAATATTCTGATCACATAAATTCATTTTATTTAGCATACAATTTATTAAAATGTTATAAAGAGTGAAGTCATTGTTTAAGCTTGAATATTTGTTTGAATTTAATAAAATTAACTAACTAAATTTGACGTAATTGGTATCGAATAAAAAAATAACTTGCCAAAGATGTTCCTGCCAGTCCTGGAGTTCCTCGTCTGGATTCCCTGGTCCTTGGACATCGGAAGACGCCATCCCTGGTTCGTCGGTGGTGGTTTTTCTCCATTCCCGCGTCCTGGAGTCTGAGTCTGGAGCCTTCATCCCTTGGTAGTCCTGGACGTCGAAAGCGTCGGGGTTTGGTCCATATGGCCTGATGACGGTCCTACTCGCGGTCCAGCATAGCGTTCCGCGGCACCTCGTATTAAAATTTATTTCAGACTGTCTCTAAAGTCTTAGAGACCTAATATATATAGCGGTGAATTTAACCTACCTCAACCCACCTGCAATACTTGCTATCTTTGGATTTATTCCTTGTACAGGCATGTCGGGCAACGAATCTGTTTTAGCTTGCAGAGTTTGATTATCATATTTGGAACACTGAAAAATGTCTATTTTATTAATACTTTCAAATTTTGTTTTCTCTAATGTTTATTCTGGCTTATTCTGGTTCTTTAAAATGTCGATGAAAATTCTACGTGGTTTGGTTCTTAAGATAGCTTTTTTAAGCACTTAGAAAATTTTCGCCTCACTCCCGATGGTCAAATTTAGCTAGTTATTACAAATTTATTCTTTAACATTTTTTTATTTAGCTTAATTATTCTATTTAAGGTTTTATTTAATTTTTCCCTGTTTATTATTTGTATAACTCCCAACTTGATTAATTTAAAAATCAACTTTATTACTTAAAAACAGGAAATTATTTATTTCCTATTTGCCATGGTATATCAGACCGTTGCAAGTTCCCCGATAGAGATGTCAAAAATGTTTTTACTTTATTAAAATATTTTTTACCAATTCATAACCTTAATCCTACTTAAACTATCTTATGCTATTACAAAAATTTCCTTATTATTAATTTCTTGTCTCTTGATAAGTTTTCAACCTAAAACACTTCAAACACATTCCATTAGTAATTTATTAGTCACTTTTGTCTATACTAAATTCTATTTCGTCAATTGACACATTGTTCACCACACTAATGGCTGTCATTTCCTTTATTTATCTACCACGTCAATTTAATCTATATCAGTTACGGCTTTAAAAACAATGACTTCATAACAAGCCTACTTGCAAATAAAAACCTACTAATTCTACAATTTTATATTTTAAACATATTCCTTTTATATCTTAAGTATCACATGTTGTTATTGTGTCAGCTGTGGAAGTACAGTTTATCTAGCTGGGTTTGTTTATTTTCCGATAGAACCCCTTGTCCTACCGGCTAACTGTTACGTGAATTCCACATTCCATTCTACCTGGTAAGGTCAATGAGCTGGCTTGTAAACATCCTATCAAAATACAACAATAATTCGACTTATCATGTTAAAACGTAACGACCCTTGCCTTCAAATTCTCTAGTTTTATATTGTACAGTTTATAAAACTGGCTTGTGTCCAGATTATCGAAGTCCAATTGCTAAATCTCCGTTGCTTCTGCTATTAATGCAAATTTCTTATTGTTGCGACCTTGATCGTCAGTACACAAGTTTTCTTGTTTTATATTGCCCAGTCAAAATCTGATCTAACAACCCACTATTTCCTGCACACAAATTTCTTGTTTTATTTGGAAAGGTCTGACCGCGTATTTGTTGTACAATTTATTAAAGTTCGCCTGCTATCTTCCTGCTTGTTTACTTACGCAGTGGATGTAGCTAGGCAATGTTTGCTCAATACACACAGACTTCCTGAATAATACTTTGTAATGTTTGAAATATTGGTTCAGTTATTAACTAGTTTGTTTTACATTCGGCTATACATTTGTCTCTTTACAGATAAGTAGCTAAGTTTAAAGTTTAGATTTAGCCTTATTCAACTACTGCTTATTCTTGTTTTTACTTTAAATCAGTTTGTTAATCATTCTGACAATTTTATTCCTGCCTAACTTCGCTTATCGCTTGCGTACTGGTTCTATTATTGAAGCAATATTCTAATTTGGCGTTTATGTTTTTTTGTTCATGATAAGTTTAAAGTTCACATTTTAGAATTCCTTTACTCGTCATAAAACTTTTTAATATCTTTTATTGTCATAGATGCCTCGAATTTTATTTGTAACCACGTTTCCTAATGACATCCATGACTTGTTTATTTATACTCTTAATGTAAACACGTTTGTTTACCATTTTAACAATTTTATTTTTTCCTAAATGTGCATACTGTTAGTTGTATATGTTCTATAAATGGAACAATATTTTGTTTTGGCATCACAACCTTCGTTCTATTGTTTACAATTTTACATAATACATTGTTACAAATTTTATAATGATTAAACTGATTTATTTGATTTATTATATGCAGAAGCTCAGGTTCTTGCTCCTGGACTTGTCTCATCTCCTTAAACATTTTTTGTATGATTGTAGGGCATCCTATCTTAATTTGCCCTACTTTAATTTAATTTAGGCCCTTTTGCCGCTATTATTCTGGTACGTCCGGCTTATTTTGTTGCAAGGAATGTTTTATGAAATCGTTCCCCGCCCGTCCACCGGATGTTTCTGTGCGGCCGTGTTTACGAACACTAGTGCCTGCCCTAATCTTGAGCTCTTGTTTAAATTTGTTCGACCTGTTGGGTCTTTTATTCAAAACATCTGAATACTTTATTATTAATTGTTGTAACCTAGAAAATTCTTGTTTATTTAAAGTACAGCGGTTATTATTGGTACTGTCTATCATAATAGCATTCAGTTTAAAATATTTTTTACTCGTCCCGTAATTTTTTACGGCGCTTTGCGTTACGCCATTGTGCATAACATCTGTATTTTATTTTTGTTTTAAATTTATTGTTACTCGGTTTATTTTGGTAATTTTGATACTTCTGAGATTTACCTTTAAATTTATTTTTAGCGAACAATTTGGACTTTGTCTCCAAACAAGATTGATTAGAATTAAAATGCTTCGGAATTCCTGTTAAGTCTAACTGATTAGTCTCCCGACAATTAGGTCTTTCCCTAACTTGTTGGAATTTTAATTGTTTCGGCTTGTAGCTATTTTTATTTAATTCGTCGAATCCTCCCTCGTCATTATTTAATTTGTTTGTTGTAGGTTTGGTTAACCCATTTTTTGCTTTGTTTAATCCCGTTAGCTTACTTGATTCCGTTCTTTCACAGTTTAATAATTCGATCTCCCTTGAATTTTCGCCTAATTTGTTATCTAAATTTTTGGTAATCTCGTTTTGAACTTTTGTCTTTGACAATTGTTTTAATTTTATGGTTTGTTCCCCGCTTGTATCGTTGGAACATATTAAATTTTTAGTTATATTTTTGTTTACAGTTTGTTTACATTCTAGTTTGTCACCACCTATCTCGCACAAGGACCCATCTTCCTGACCCTTGCACATGAATAGCCCCCTCTGCTCGCTATCCACTATCAGACCCTGCAATGTCGGCTCTTCAGGTGTTAATTTGCCGTCGTTAATTGGTCCGCCTATATTAGGCGATTTTATTATATTTACTTTCTGTTTCCCGCTTGTATCGTCGGAACATAATAAATTTTTGTTAATATTTTGTTTACTGCCTTACTAATCTTATTGCATTCTATCTCTTGTCTTAAATTGTCTTTGATATTATTTGACACACGGAAGTCCTGGTGCAGCAGATATCCATCAATCTCATACGTCATAAATGATCTCTCCATGTTTATTCGGGCTTTTAATGCACACAAAGTATTTGCTCCCAAGATGAGGTCAACCCGTAGATTGTCCAATATCAAGAAAACAAATTCCTTTGTGTGTCCGTTTAATGTTAGAGGTAGCATCGTTTGTAATTTGACTCGTTTGCAGGTTGACCCTAATGCTGTGACTATCGCTACGTTAGCTATAGGTAGCTCATAGAATAGATTCCCGTTTTGTTTTAGGGTTATGTATTTTTCTGTTTTAATCACAGACATTTGGGCACCTGTATCAATTTGGGCAATTAACTTATGGTCTTTAATTTCGCACTCTATCACTGGACATTGGTCTACATTCTCTAGTTTTATAACCGAGTTATATCCTTCCTCTAACAAATCGTCCCTAATAGACATGGAAAAACCGCCTAGGCTAATCTTATTATGATGGTAAACCGGCTTTTCCTTTGGTCTGAATTATTTTTGACTTTTTATTGCCTCGGATCTCTAACCTGGTTAACGTATCTCCCTGATTGTTGCCAGAGATCCTCATATTTAGTTTTTTGGCTTCTGGTCGCTTGGTCCGGGGATAGGCGATTTAGGATGAGGGTTTTTAGTATACTTGGTATTTGGTATTTTGTGGTATCACCATGGGACCTTGGGTTAGGGTTAGGTTGTTGGTTTGGAGCAACCTGCCTCTGTTGACTTCTTAAGAGCGTTCAAATTACCATTTCCATTGTCAATAACGCTGTCTAGCTGTTGTAGGAAAACTATTGCTTGTTTGATA
>JBAIZL010000008.1:47371910-47436910 GCA_036971475.1 Prosapia bicincta | reverse complement strand
AAGGCGGAAGCAGAACAAAGAGAGAAGAAGAGAGAAGACAAAGAAAACAAAGAGAGAAGGAGAGAAGGAGAGAAAAGACAAAGCAAAACAAAGAGAGAAGGAGAGAGAAGATAAAGAAAAACGATGGAGAGAGGAAGAGAAACAATTGAGAAAGAAAGAGAAGGCGGAAGAGAAAATGGAAAGACGACAGTTATGGGAGGCTTTCCAGTTAAAATTCGATGACTACCAAAAAGAAACTGAGACTAAGACAAATCACATATACGAAAGGTTGAACGAACATGAGACGGAAATAGAAAGACTAAGAAATAAAACGGAAACAAAAACGACTAAATTAAATGAAAAAGTACAGAATATCCAGGAGGAGGTTAAAACAGTGAAACAACAAGTTGCAAAAGTAAAACAAACAGCTGGAGCAGGAATAGTAACACAAGTTTGCTTACCAAGGGTAATAGACAGGAGCGGGGAGGCTACGTACCGTAGAATTGAGTTCTGGGGGAATGACAAAGAAGATCCAATGACATTCCTAGGGGAAATAGAAGACCTATTTTCCGAGATAGACAATACTATGGACGAGACTGCCAAATTAAGGATTGTAGAGCGATATTTGAAAGGGGCAGCGGATGCATGGTTTAAAGCCATCAAGAACAACACAGAAACTTATTCTGAATTCAAGCATGAATTCACGGAGCATTTCTGGAGTTATCGCCAGCAGGACAGGATACGCAGACCAATAAATCAAGGGCGCTACCATAATAATGGACCATACTCTATGGCAGAGTATTTTATTATGATGGTAAACAGGACGAAAAACTTAGACCCGATAATCCCAGAGAACCATCTAATTTTCATGTTGATGAAACATTTTGGGAGTAACGTTCAGATAGCTAGTGTGGGAAACCCCACAAGTAATATCAAACAAGCAATAGTTTTCCTACAACAGCTAGACAGCGTTACTGACAATGGAAATGGTAATGGGAACGCTTAAAGAAGTCAACAGAGGCAGGTTGCTCCAAACCAACAACCTAACCCTAACCCAAGGTCCCATGGTGATACCACAAAATACCAAAATACCAAGTATCCTAAAAACCCTCATCCTAAATCGCCTATCCCCGGACCAAGCGACCAGAAGCCAAAAAACTAAATATGAGGATCTCTGGCAACAATCAGGGAGATACGTTAACCAGGTTAGAGATCCGAGGCAATAAAAAGTCAAAAATAATTCAGACCAAAGGAAAAGCCGGTTTACCATCATAATAAGATTAGCCTAGGCGGTTTTTCCATGTCTATTAGGGACATTCCATATTTCTCTCAGCATCATGGTCTATTTCATAACTTAAAATTGTTTACTGACTAGAATGACAGTTCTATCCCACTCCGTGGGTTACGCTTCAACGGCACTCGAAACTACTTTCTCCCGCACTTGCCACATTTATAATCTTCGGTTCATTTATTAAACCCTTTATTAATTACATTTTTTTATTAAATAAATTTGATAATAATTTTTTTTTTACATATTTTACTTTTATTGGATTTTTAAAATTTTCTTAAGCTTTGGTGGTTTTTCTATTTTATTTTTATTTATATCGTTTTTAATTTTTTTTTTTTATAAATACCAAAAATCAATTAAACTTTAATTTTTTATGTTATAAGAAAAAACTAATTCTTTCCTAGTTGCAGTATTTCGTGAACAATATCAACCCATTGGACTGGCTTTGTTTACTCATCCTGATAGTAAGCCTGTCTTGCCCGCTACTGTGTGTAGCAGCTGTTATTTGTTTATTCATTTAATAATAATTTAACCTTACGCTCTGCCTTACCTCTGTGTATGATATGATACAACACCAAGTTTAATTAAAAGAGGGATGTATCTGCGACCGCTTCGAATATCCATTCAACAATTGCCACCTATATAGTGAGTAGGATGCGATGCAATAGCAGAAGAAATTTTCCAAAACAAAACGCCTTCAGCATGGGAGCTACAGTCCCCAGTGCTCGGGATATATATATATATATATATATATATATATATATATATATATATACCCGATGATTCTGCATGCCCGATGATTTAGACAAAACCAGTCTTTGAAAGTTAACTCGCATAAATACCAAGTAGGATTCTTGTTTAAGTACATATAGTGATAGTAATAAGTGAAGACAAGAAAACAGTGTTGCAAAGCTACAAATATTATATATATATATATATATATATATATAAATATATATATATATATCCCGCTATCAATATGGCAGCATTTCATTTTGCAACCATATGGCAGCCACTTGAAAGAGTGGAGTATAAATGATTTTCGTCGTGGATAATTTATTTCTAATAAACATGATACTACTCCATGTACTTTAATTTTATAAAATCTTAAAAATACAAAATTGACTGAAGTACTATCAATACGGCAGCATTTCATTTAGGCATCAATATGGCAGCCAGTGTATATTTTCGTTCAGTCTAATAACAATATGGCAGCCGGTGTGTATATTATTCCCACGCTACTAACGATACGAGAACCAACAGTGTTGCCACTATGTTGCTACTATCTGACTAGTCAAATGTTTAGACTCTAAGACACGTGTGTGTAATCACGGTAAAAACACAAACATTAGTTCGGCCCTTCTTCATTTCAGCTGGCCAATTATTTACTCAACTCACATAAGTCTTAGTTGTTAGTCTTCATAAACGTGTACAACTATCAAAAGCTGACGGGAATACAAGTGTGTGCCTCTACAGGAGTAGCAAAAGGATCAATTAGGGTAAAATATCGGAACAAAAAAAAAAGCTAGGAAATAATCAATTGGGATGTTTTTAAGGATGCTGAGACCACTACTGTGAACAAAATTAAACGGGGATGAACGGGCGGGGCTCTATAGGAGTTATAAAGGAGGATTTTGACTTGGGGTCAAAATGACAAAAGGCAAAAAAAAACTAGAAAATGATCATTTGGAGGGTTTTAATGGTGCTGAGTCTTTTACCGTTATCGAACGTAATGGGGATTCACAGGTGATCCTCTATGGAAGTAGCAAATGATGAATTGGAGTATAAATGTGATAAGGCAAAACAAAGCTAGAATATGATCAATCGTAGTGTTTTGGAGGTAGCTGAGTCCAATACCGTCTTCCATATTAATCGGGAATGCACGGATGTGGCTCTACAGAAGTAGAAAAGGGGTAGAATTGTGGTACAATTGTCAGAAGGCAAAAAAACAATTGAAAATGATCATTCGGGTGGGTTTTAATGGTACTGAGTCTTTCAACGTTATCGAACGTCAATGGGGATACGCGGGTGACCCTCTATGGGAGTAGCAAATGATGAAATGGAGTATAAATAATTGTGACATGGCAAAACAAAGCTAGAATATGATAAATCGTAGTGTTTTGGAGGGTTCTGAGTAGAATACCGCCTTCAATATTATAATGGGATGCACGGGTGTGGCTCTACGGGAGTAGAAAGGAATGAATTGGGGTAAAATTTTCAGAAGGCAAAAAAACAATGGAAAATGATCACTCAGGTGTTTTAAAGGTGCGAGTCTTTTACCGTTATCGAAAGCCAATGGGGATACATGGGTGATCCTCTATGGGAGTAGCAAATGATGAATTGGAGTATAAATCTGAAAAGGCAAGACAAAGCTAGAGTATGATCAAACGTAGTGTTTTTTAGATTGGTGAGTCCAATACCGTCTTCCATATTAATCGGGAATGCACTGGTGTGGCTTTAAGGGAGTAGCAAAGGGGTAAATTAGGGTAAAATTGTCAGAAGGCAAAAAAACAATTGAAAATGATCATTCGGGTGGGCTGAGTCATTTAATGGTGCTGAGTCGTTTACCATAATCGAACGTCAATGAGGATACACGGGTGACCCTCTATGAGAGTAGCAAATGATGAATTGGGGGTATAATTGTGAGAAGGCAAAAAAAAAACTAGAAAATGATCAATCGTAGTGTTTTGGAGGGTGCTGAGTCCAATACTGTCTACATTATTAAACAGGGATGCTCGGGTGTTGCTCTACGAGAGTAGGAAATTGCTAATTTGTGGTAAAATTGTCAGAAGGCAAAAAAAAAAAATATATTATGATCACTCGGGGAGTTTTAATGGTGCTGAGCCTTTTACCGTTATCGATCGTCAATGGGGATATACGTGTGATCCTCTATGGGAGTAGCAAATGATGAATTGGAGTATAGACCTAATTGTGAGAAGAGAAGGTAAAATAGAGGTAGAATATTATGACTTGTAAAGTGAAACATTCAACCAAATAAGATTTTATTTTGGTATTTTTATCCTTTGGAGGGAATGAACTAGCTGAAGTAAACAGATACTATCATGAAGTAACTATAATGGTCCCTGTCACAAGATTAAAACTGATAAAACTGAATGATGTGGTCATCCTTTCAGAGATCGAAAATAAACATTACACAAACACGTACATGACGGGTTCTATCCCAGGCGCTACTTGGTCACGTGTTACAATGCGACATTTATACCGCCATTTCTCCCTCTAATTTCAACATACAACCACACGGGACGACTCTTTACAATCTGTTTCGTTTCAGCTACAATAGTACATAGTTGTCTTAAGTTGTCTTAGAAATTGTCACACTGATTGTTAAAATTCTATTATTCGTTATTTTTAATATGAATTAACGAAATGAAACTTAACAAATTTATTGTTTGTAATAAAAACAAATATCCACAAATAAATTCAAACCCTCAATTTAATTCATTTCTTTATTTAGGCTAGTACACACGCCACTGTCTTATAAAAGATATTACTCTCTTTGACGTATGTTTTGATAAAAAAAAGGAGGCCCTTGCTAAACCTATGCCTTACGTGTCGCGTTCTTCGTGTCATTCTTCCAGGTCATTGGAAAAAATTAAAATTAATAAATCCACCTATTTTAATCCTTGCTATTTAAAAATTTTCCCGCCCCATTGAAGGTGTTCAGTGTTCTGTCGAATATTAGGAATAGTTCTCCAGGGAAAAAATACAGGAGTGCAAGTAGACGATTGTTTTGTGAATCAGCAGGTTAGGTGTAGACCGGTATCCATCGATTCTCTAGATTGGTTACATGTTTTCAAAACCCTCAACAGATCTGCAACTAAATGAACGGTTTCATCTTTAACAATATTCAATCTAGATTTCCAGGCGTGCACTGCACGGGATAAAGGCCAAGTACGAATTCAACTTTTTTCTTCTGAATTTCTCATTTAACTATCAGTGTTAGAGTTACTACACTAACTTCTCTTATATCCTTAACTTTACGAAAGTAGATTTATTCTCATTTAATTTATTTTATCTCATTGAGCTTTCTGCCACAATTTTTAAATTCTATTTCTTTCGTGTTACAATCTTTTAAGAGTTTTTGCAGTTTAAGAACGATTTTGCAGAATGTTTAGACTAATACATCGAATTTTCTTCAACATTTCTTCTTCAGTGTATTAAAAATAATGAAAATTTCAATTTTAAGTTTTTACTGCTTGTAAAAAAATATTAAAGGATAAGTAAAGGGTTGGCATAAAGTTTATTTACAGTAAGTTTTAAAAGTTAGGCCTATAGTAGAAAAACAACAAATATTGTATCACCTTTACCTCAGGTAGGTAACCAGAAAAATCTAACTATATTGTACATTGTAAATAAAAGAAGGCTTTTATTTGGTCGAATCTCATCTAATGTTAATTTCTTGTTCACGTAGGCCCATCGAATACGTCCATATTTTATAGGTTCAAACGAGCACAAATTACCATTTTCGGGTAAAAAAATTAAACATTGAAATAATAGTATTTCTGTACTTACGACAGCCAAATGTAACCAAAAAACTGTTTTATTTTTCTGTGAGCATATGCTTTATAAGGGTGCAAATAGTATTCTAACAAGTAGTAAAATTTTCACGAAGATGTGACATTTTAGTGCCAATACCAATCAGTATAAATATTTTATCAAGATAAGGGCAAAACATTTTAAGTATTTATATAAGGATTCATGTATCATAGGTGGTTTTCTGCCAATAAAACTAGAGAGCAGTTCAGGTGGTGTAAGCAATGGTAAATATTTAAACTTCTTTAATTCTACATCTCTAAAGAATGTATGTAAGGATATAGTTATTCCCAATGTATATACGCATTGTAGACATCACGGTGAAAAACGATTTCGGTAAGCAATGTAATACATCTATTTTATTTATCCATCATATTTGATTTGTCATAGGTTGTTATAGGTACAATTGTGTTTGAGTAAAGACCTATTTTTTTCTAAAAGTTCTTCTTTAACTACATTCATTAAATTTTCCTGGTAGTCGTTGTTGGCAGGTTAAAAAATTTATTTAATTCCTCCCTTAGATATTTTCCGAAAGGATGACATTTCACCTTGATTGTGATGTTACTTTCATCAAGACACGTTGAATGCACCTGAAAATATATCTGATAAGATTTAAATATATTTTAATCTTCTTCTTTAATTCTATCTTTAACCGTATTCCTCCTGGCTCGCATATCTACAATTTGATTTATTATTATTATTATTATGGCGAACAAAATTACAAATATTTTGGCGAATATAGCTGAGGAACCCGTCTTCAAAAACTAGCTGTAAAATAGCGTTATGCAGAGTGACCGAATGAAATTAGTCACTAAGATGGTATTTCTTGTTAAAAAAAACAAGACGTAAATGATAATGACTGTTTTGTAGATTTTTTTCACTTTAAAAAATCTCTCCGTTCTTCGGTCGACATGTTACATACATTTTTATAGTTAGTATCAGAATGATTTTAGTTCGTTCGGCTGTGTCTGATCTCAAGACAAAGTCTGCTAATACTCAATCACTTCTCAAAACTGTCTCCTTTGTTATATATTTTACGAATCCTATCACTAGCAATACCAATTAATAAATAACTCCTAATTACAAACTTAATATTTCAATTTGAATATTCTCTATTCTTCGTTGATAGAAAATTACTTCAGTTAAGCAACCCTAACCAAGTGCTTATAAAACGTTTTGTAGTCAATCTTTAGACGTCGATAATCATAAATATTTACTACCGATGATCACGGTAATTTTTCACTATACTTCAGATTTACTGGTATTTTACTGATAATCTCGTTTTATTTTTATGGTAGGCGAACAAAAAGACTATCTACGATCAAAACATTGGGCGTCCTGATAAAGTTTACAACGGGCATCGGCTATTTTCTAGCTATAATTGCCGATACTTAGTATGGTATTCATATCGTATAGTATCCTTGCAAGCAAGATTCAGTACAGGGGTCTTGGAGAGCCAAGCAACATTAATTTATGTATGTACTGTAATCAATAAAGTTCTACATACGTATTTTGTGCATTCTTAATTATAGTATTAGGGTTCATTAGAACTCCTGTTTTTTTTCTAGTGTACAGGAAGCTATTTCCGTGTAATCCAAGTTTTCGGTAATCCGACGGTGTCTCGGTGCCATCTACCTCGAATTATCCATGCACTACTGTATTTGTTTCCGTACCAATGATCACCATACTTGAACCAGTTTTTCATGCAACTCTAAAGTGAGTGAAAATCCCATAGATATTAAAGTTACTCTTGGGACTAGAATATCGAGGATAAACATAATAGATTTATTACATTGCTTTCTGAAAACGTTTTGATTCCTTGCTACACTGCAATACACATTGGGAAGAACTATATTCTTACATATAATCTTCAGAGATGTAGAAATAAAGAATTTTAAATATTTACCACCAATATTTATTTATTTATATTGCTTAAACCGCCTGAACTGCTCTCTAGTTTAATTGGCTTATTAACACCTATGATACATGTATCCTTAAATAAGTACTTAAAATGTTTTGCCCTTATGGTCATAGAATGTGTGTATATATCCACGTGTTCTTTCTTATCTACATTAATTATATCTTTCAAACTATTTTTGAGTATTTGGATGAAAAAAATATATATAATGTTATTATTGATAAAAATGATGTTGTATGGCCTATAAATAACGCTAGCTCTTTAATACCTTGGCCATTCATTTGGAAAAGTTGAGATATTGTTGCCAAGTGTTTCATTAGAGTCCTCCATGTAAGTACTTCAGGAATTTGTAAACATGCTATTTTAGGACATACAGCTGTGGATTCGCGACCTTATCTTGGAGGGAACTATGCTATGTATTTACAGACACAATTTTGATATGGAAACATAAACAGCCGACACTCCGAAAGCCATTATGACGCGTTTGTTTACTTGTTGACCAAACTTATCCTAATGTTCCGGTCAATGCATCTCGTTCTTTTCCCTTGGTGCTCTTAGATACTATAGGATGGATAAAGTATTTATTTTTTAACTTAACTTGCTTTTCAAACTAATTGTCATAGCATCTCTATCAGATTTTAAGAATCTAAAAGTGACTATTATTTGCTGTATATTCTTACAATTTCGTAACATTGCAAACATGGTAACACTAGTCTGCAACACATGTATTAACAGATGTAACACTTAATATGGCCTACTCCATATATATTTACTAAAGGTTAATACCTAATGTTCAATAAACATATTAATAAAAAAAATATAGACTACCAGCGGCTAAAGTCGAGTATAGAAACAAATTTTTCCGTCTTTATACGACCATTTTGACGTTGGGAAGATACCATAAATTATTTACGTTTACGCCGTATGTAAATTAGAGAAAGGGATGGAAAAGATAGAATGCAATAAGTCCATTTTTCGGGTCTTCGTCCACGAGAGTACTTGTCGAGTGCGAGCCTTTATCTTTGTTTGGCTTGGACCTATGTTTGTTTACACCAGACAACCTGATATCGTAATATAAACTGACAACACTCGCACAGATGTTACTTAGGTTCATGTATACAATACAGAGATTAACGAAAGATGATTCAGTATTTATTAACCTTCAACTACCGTCCTGCAATTTCTGTCACATTATTACTGCCGATTACATCAGAGGCACGAAATGTCTAAGTGTGATTTATTGTGCGGTTTAACAATTTATCTTGCATTTACTTTATAAAAATTGTTTTTGAATATTCTGATTGCAATGTGACTAGTAGGGTAAACGTAGTTTTATGAGATCAGTTATATTTTATTTACTAATTGAAAACTGTAGTAAATAAAAAATACAGATTTTAGCGCAGTTTAGCTAAAAAGACTTATAATCGCACGATAATTAACATACACTAATTATTTCTTGTTCACTGATTGTACACACTTAACTTTATATACAAGATAACATTTGACACATTATAAGCTTTATTTATGGAAACTGGCATTACAAATAATAACTCAATTTTGACAGCAGTATTTACACAGCGGCTCAGAACATTCTAGACATATTGGCTGTACAAAGACAGCTTACAAATTGTAACTAGTCTTTCTAGTTTTTGTTGCTGGACAAATTCTACATTGTTTATAACAGTTTATCTATACAAATAGAGAAATTTGTAAATTTCTGGAGGTTGCAGTTTTTCGAAATCATTTTCATCGTCTGATGCACTTCGTTGAGACTCGGTATCCATTATCTTTTGCTCAATTACTTCTTCACTCTGCAGCACAATTCCCCTATTCTCTTTGATGCCTTCTAAAAGTTGGTCATTAGATACAGCACCTGAATCACTGTCTTCTTCGGATAACTCGTTGCTGATGCTCAGGCACGATGACGGCAGTTAAAGATTAAGCTTGGAATTTGTAGATATTGGCATAATAGGTTTTCTGGATATATAAGCTGATAAAGATAAGTCGATGAAATGATGTGAGTCAAAAATGTCCCTTTTTTGTCGTTTATTCCAAGTTGTATAAAGGTTGAACAAATATAAGGTCTACTTATTTATAGTTTTTTTTAATTTACGGTTATAGTAGAAGTTTTACATTAACTGATGGCTGAAAAGTCATTCCGCTGCCCTCGCTAACGATACCATCCTTTTTAAGAGAACAAAAGAAAATAACACGAAAAGAGAAGAAAATTAATTACCCGACGAAGAATGAGAAAACAAACATAAATGTTTAGATATTCTAAGTAAAAATGGAAAGAAAATATATGACAATTAGGTAGACATAATACATTAAAAAAAAAAATTAAATAAATACATTAATTTTTAAAAAAAATATCAATTTGGGACAAACAGTTATCTTTTCAAGTTGAATCGTTCAAGTACACAGTCTTTAAAATGCTTAAAGCACATGGACAGGCTGCATTGAAACACTGATCCAAGTTATAAAGGTTACTTTGACAGACATGACGTAAACAAACGTACTAGAACTGCTATCGGTGTGACGCCTGTTTATATTTTCATATCACAAACATTTCTGTAAATAGATGTAGCATAACTTCTGTCCAAGACAAGGTCACGAGCCCGACTCTTTCTGTTGGTTATGTTGCATAGTTGGAAACATGCCAATTTTGGGAGATTTATTGTTAATGGGATATATTACCCCAAATCACCCCTTGGTAAGGGGTATTACATGCCCGGCGAATTTTCATGACGTAGGACTAGGAGCTTCGAAAATCTTCGAATGCCCATGTTTGGGCAATATTTTAGATTCTGTCTAGTTTTACCTAAATTCACCCACAGCGACACCCGCAGTCCCATCTCGGATTGCGCATGGTCAACTTCGGTGCTAGGATTAGACTCAGCATTATTAAAAACCCCGAGTGATGATTTTATAACGATCCCTTGGCCTCTGAACTTTTTACCCCAATTATCCCTTTGCTACTCCCGTAGAGCCCACACCCGTCCATCCCTGGTCTCTTTCGATGACGGTATTGAATTCAGCATCCTCAAAAACCCCCGAGTGGTTATGTTCCAGTGATTTTTTGAAATTTGACTTTTTCACTCCAATTCACCCCTTTGGTACTCGCGTGGAACCATACTAGTGCATCCCCGGCGACTTTCGGTGACGGCATTAAATTCCGCCTTACCAAAATCCCCCGTGTGGTTATTTTCTAGTAATTTTTTGGCTTTTGACTTTTTTACTCCAAATCATCCCTTTGGTACTAACGTAGAGTCAAAACCGTCCATTCTCGGTGACTCTAGATGACGTCATTGAATTTAGCATCCTCAGAAACCCTCGAACGGTCATTTTCCCGCGATTCTTAGGTATTTGACATTTTCACCCCAATTCATCCCTTTGACACTCGCGAGGAACCACACCAATGCATTCCCGGTGACTTTCAGTGACGGCATTGAATTCCGCCTCATCAAAATTCCCCGAGTTTTTATTTTCTAGTATTTTTTTTTACTTTTGAGATTTCTACCCCAAATTATCCCTTTGGCACTCACGTAGAGTCTCATCTGCCCATCCCCGGTGACTTTCGATGGCGGCATTGAATTCAGCATCCTCAAAAACCCCCGAGTGGTTATGTTGCAGCGATTTGTTTACTTTAGAACTTTTCACCCCCAATTCACCCCTTTGGTACTCGTGGGGAACCATACCAGTGCATCCCCGGCGACTTTCGGCGACGGCATTAAATTCCGAGTACCAAAATCCCCCGAGTGGTTATTTTCTAGTAATTTTTTGGCTTTTGACGTTTTTACCCCCAAATCATCCCTTTGGTACTAACGTAGAGTCACAACCGTCCATCCTCGGTGACTCTAGATGACGTCAATGAATTTAGCATCCTCAGAAACCCTCGAACGGTCATTTTCCCGCGATTCTTAGGCATTTGACATTTTCACCCCAATTCATCCCTTTGGTACTCGCGTGGAACCACACCAATGCATTCCCGGCGACTTTCGGTGACGGCATTGAATTCCGCCTCATCAAAATTCCCCGAGTTTTTATTTTCTAGTATTTTTTTTTACTTTTGAGATTTCTACCCCAAATCATTCCTTTGGCACTCACGTAGAATCTCATCTGTCTATCCCCGGTGACTTTCGATGGCGGCATTGAATTCAGCATCCTCAAAAACCCCCGAGTGGTTATGTTGCAGCGATTTTTTGACTTTAGACGTTTTCACCCCAATTCACCCCTTTGGTATTCGTGGGGAACCATACCAGTGCATCCCCGGCGACTTTCGGTGACGGCATTAAATTCCGCCTTACCAAAATCCCCCGAGTGGTTATTTTCTAGTAATTTTTTGACTTTTGACTTTTTTACCCCAAATCATCCGTTTGGTACTTACGTAGAGTCACATCCGGTTCATCCCCAGTGACTCTAGATGACGCCATTGAATTTAGCATCCTCAAAAACCCCCGAATAGTCATTATCCCGCGATTTTTGGACATCTGACATTTTTACCATAATTCAACCCCTTTTGTACATGGGTTTTGCCTCACCAGTACATCCCCGGTGACTTTCGATGACGGCATTGAATTCAGCATCCTCAAAAACCCCCGAGTGGTCAGTTTCCAGAGATTCTTTGTCCAATTCAAATATATACATTATGTAGTACGATTGATATCTATGTGGATGCCAGCAATGTTGCCAAGTTTGTGGCTGCCATAATGTTAGGGAATGTTTGAAATATACAGTAAATTTATATACAGGAGGCGACTATGCTGCCCCTGGCGGAAATGTTACGAACTTGTGATATACAAATCCCGTTCACTATGCTATCAATACGAGTACCGTTTGGTTATTACAAATTATTTTTTAAAAATTCCGAACGACCATAGAACTTCCAAATACAGTTTACCACCAATAAAACACTTCTTATTACACTCATTGACATGATTTTTATTTCGATTATTGTCAAAGGGTGTTACATTATCATGGATTACTATGTGGCAGCCGTATACGGCTGCCACAAGTACCCGGCTGCCAGTTTGAATGCAAAATGACCAATGTATGGTCTCCGTATTGTTAGCAGGCTGTATATATATATATATATATATATATATATATATATATATTGTGAGTGTGTGTGTGTGTAGTTTGAGTTTTGAGTTTTACTAAATAATATAGCAGAGAGAGATCGGACGTATTCTAGAAGGATGGGAGATTGAAAGGATTGATGGAAAGTGGAGTTGAAATCAAACCTCAAAGATTTTGACTGGCAAGCTTGAAGGCAGTTGGTAGACCTCGGATACGAGACTGCCCACAGGACAGGTGTAAGTAAAAATACCACGAAGAGGCATAAGTTACAAAAGGGACTTGTTTTTCAGAGGGATATCTGAGACTGAGACCAGAATGGAGTTGCTAAAGCTTGGCATGGATACCTTAACATTACTAAAGGCGGAAGGATCTCTTTGAGAACAGTAAAGACGCTGTTAAGTTGTTACCGAGACATGTCACTGAGGACGAGCTGCATTTGCTGGAGGTTCAACGAGTTACGATCATAAAGAATACCTGACACTCCTTTAACATTGCTAGTCAAGATAATAAATAAAGGTAATTCAAACAGCCAACAAGTGTGGGTTTAAAGGTATTCTTGAGCAAGCTTTCGTTCACTCCGTTTTCATAAAGAATTTTCATCTACGTAAATATTTCACTATTTATTGTGCAATCATTGCGGCTTTCCTTTTACTAAAAATACTCTGAAGATCACCTTTTATCTTAGATTTCACTAATAAAGACAGAATAAAAAGAATAAGGTTGCAACTAACATATTTTCTTGGTTAGAAATAAATTTTTGTTTAGAATGTGTTTCTCTGCAAAATATAATGTTTTTTACATTAATGAGAAAACGAGAGTGCAAGACTGAATGAAAGGCGGCATTAAACCCCTACTATAAACCCCCGGAAATGCATAGTAAAAATTCTCTTCAATGGGAGTGAGAAATTATATTATATTGCCGTTAGAAGATAACCTCCACACATTGTCTTATTTGATTTGACCATTTGAAAATTCCCTCAGAGTTAAAATATCCCATTAGATTTGGTTTTACGAGAACGAAAATGGAAGACTTTAAAGCAATGATCAAAATGAAGTTAAGCGCCGTATAAACGAAAAACGTTTGAATGTGTGAATAGAAACGGAAACGTGAAGAAAGGAATGAGGCGTAAGAACAATGTCAAGTATTGTCGAATATTGTTAATCTCGTTCTTTATTTCTCCCAATAAGTTCTCGTCTGTTTTCATTTAATTGTGGTTTTTTATGGTTTATTCCAAAGAGTTATATCTACAGTTAGTGAAAATGTCATTTTACGCAACATCAAGTTGCAAGGACGACTAAAGAATAGTTACTAAAGAATTTAAATTGCAATGAACTATTTAGAGGATGAGCTGGTATTCCTTGAACTATAAAACCTAAGGTGAGAATCAATATTAATGAATGATCCGATCAAGAGATACCTTACAATATGTATTTGCAAGCTAAGGAGGCTATAGAACCTATTTTACGTTCCAGAAAAAAGACTTCAAAATTTAGAAATTAATACAAGTGGCATTGTTGCACTTTAAACAGCAGCATCTCTGAGCAAAAGCTCTTTTAAAGACTTTCCAAACATAGATTTGTTTGTAAACCGAAGAGAAGACAATGGAAATTTATTATATTATTTTAGAAAATAAGTAATACTGTTAAAAAAGCCCAAGGCCTTGGTAAATTATCTAAGTATTGATAAAAAGAAGATATCAGGAACACGTTTTTATCCTACAAGTAGAACATATATCGTCCCACTACGTTTCCTAAAAAAGTTGTTAAGTAATACTCTCCAGATTTCTTTTGACTGTTTGAGCAAAATAATATATTGAATTAAAATTAAGGAAATACGTTAAAGGGTAAATGTTTTACTTAAAGAAGGAATAATTATGAAAGTGTATAAATTAAATTATATAATCAGATTGTTTCAACGTATAGGCTAATTATATTTTAGCTTTATTGAATGGAATAAAGCAGTAAACAAACAATATGTATAAAAATTAGGAATGGTCTGTTTATTTATGTTATCCACTAAATTAACGTAGGCGTATATAATGTTTCTCTTTAACGTTTATTATATTTTCAGAATTACCATTTTCGAATTTTTAAATTATCAATTACGTTAATTTTTGGCGATGTATAGCACTAGTGGAAATTGCGTAAAAATTTTTTGTAATATACATTCAAACTACATATTAGTATATGATAACTAGGATAATGTGTATCAAATTATAGTATCCACATTTCAAAGTATACTACACACAACAATTGCAAACAATTATATAATTATGAGATTTTGTCAATTTTATTAGAATTTTTGTTATGTGTAAAATTTGTAAATTGACAAGGAAAATTTTCAATGCTCATGTCTTGTGTGTAAAACATTTGACAAAATGGTGAGAAATCATTAACCTTTGGATCATATTTCAACGTCCTTAGAATATCTTCCCTTACTGGAGTTTGTAGATTATAACCGCTTTTTCTATTTGCAACATATCTGATCTAAATACTTCTACAGAGGGGCCACTTTACCACGGATGTGCGAGGTGCGCGTAGGTTCTTTATCCACGATGCTGTCTTTCCCGCTTTAAACATTTGTCCTACTTAATCAACTTCGCGTGGGGATATTTTATGACCCACACATATCTTCTAAATATTCTTGTTTGAATCTGTTTATTGAATTTATAAGTTCTAGTTTTATAAACATCACAGGAAAGACCTCGTAATCTACGATAGTAAGAATGTTCAGCCATATGACCTTAAATGGAATGAATTCTGTCAATCTCTAGCTCTTAAGCGCTGACTCCTCCATTACGTATAATAGAACTGAAAAAAATGTATAGTTTAATTTCTCGGCCTCCTGTGTAAATGGCTTCAGAAAGGGTGATTCGCAGAAGAAACTAGAGCCGTTAGCTACTACGGAAATAACTTACTAGTCACACAACCGCTTCGGGAATTCCGTACCATGGGAATTCCACCTGATATACTATCCCGGAAGGCTACAGGCAGAGGAGTGGGCTCAAGCAAAAACAATTCCATTAGGAGACAAAGCTACGCCTACCCTCCCTAGCAGACAAATAACCCTAAGGATCAAATAACCCTAAGGATCAAATAACCCTAAGGATCAAATAACTGTAAAGATGGGAATCCAGTTAAATGGGTTCTAAAATTATTCAGATTTATGTTTTGGACTAGAATTGTGTCAAATTACCTGTACCAAAGCCCCCATCATATCAGTTTATAAACTATCGCCCTGCAGAGGTAAAATTCATCGTCCCCGATGTTTAATTTCTAGATGGTGAAGTTATGTAAATTATAATGTACGTTTAGTGATTTTAAATGATGGCATGTAGAAGATTTGTCAATATGTCGTGACGTTTTGCTGTACACTGCAGCGGAACGCGCACCGCGCCGCCCGCGGGCCTTCCCGCCCCGTACGGGCCACCGGCGCGGCCGCCGCCACCCTTACCCCACCGCAAGCTCAGATTTCTGACAGGGCCTATCCTAACCAAACTAGCATACTGTGCAATGACCCGCCAAAATCTGCCAGAGAACAGGTCACTGGACGTTATTATAAAAAACCTAACTTTCCCGGGGGAATGAGTTCTTTGAAGGCACCTTTTTGGCGAAATGACCCTTTGGTTATAGGAGTGTGTAAGAAATCTGATTTAAATAAAAACACTATTGTTTTGTTGGCAAGTTAGTAAAAATGACATTTTTATGTTATCCTTAAATTTAAAATTACAGCACATTTTACAATTTTCTTATATTAACTAGCTCTTTAATATATTATCAATTCATTTCTGTTTAGAGAAACATTTATTAGAGGAAACTTTATCTCCTTTTTTTTAAGATATACACATTACAATGTCAGTGGCAACTCTTTACTCAGTTAACCCTTTCTTTTACCCCTTCTATTCAAAATTTGAGTAAGTTTCTTACTGAATTTATAATAACACCAAAAGTTATAAGAAAAAAAAATTAGTTATAATAACTGAAAAGTTTAATTTAATTATGTTCATTTAACTCTTCAATATTCAAAATCAAATTTGTTTTATTTTTTTAAAATAAAACTGTCATTATATTTGACAATACCTTTTTCAAACCTTTTGAAATAAACAATCCTTTTATGTGATTTTGCAAATCAATATCAATACACAATTTTATCCCGTTTAACAAAACATTAAACTTTTGAAAAACATAAGTTTATCACTAAACAATTTATCCCATTTAAAACAAATAATATTAAAAAAAAACATGAGTTATACCAGCCAACAATTTCTTACGACCAGTCTCGCGCTAAGCACGCCATTTTCATCGTCGTCATTTACAGATCACAAATTGAAACAAAGGCTTGTGAACTGGAGCGACCGAACCGACGACCTCCCTCTTTGAAGTCCCGAATAACGCTGTTTCTTTTAACTCCGCTGGGCTTTCTCGTTCCCACGAGGCGTATCGTACCATGTTTTGTCAACCAATGGGGTGGCTTCTAAAATCTACGTCACTCATGCGACTTTTTCCCCCGCTGGGCTTCCGGTTTCGCACACAAAGCAAGCTCACTCAAAAATGATCAAAATATTGTATGTTTCTTTAATTTTGGTTTAACTTTTCTATGCGGCGTTTTCACGAATTTTGGTACAGGGCATCTCCTTTCCCTCTTGACAAGCTGCGTCTTCTCGAATGTCGATGGTGATTGTAGGAGTATTTTGAGGTTTTCTCTCCTTTCCATGTAATTTACTTGTATTTTAAAATATACAAAACCCCTTATCCCTTCCTAATGGCTTTGCTTTCACATTTTTACATTACGAAATTTTAATATTATTGCGACAGTATTTGCTAATTCCAATCCTACCCGTTGCAAAATCCCCCTTTAAAAAGGAAAACACAAAATTTTTTCCATCCTTTTAACTTTACAAATTTACTTTAAAAAGTTTGTTTTTTCTTTGTGGTCTAGCGAATTTGTATATCCTATTTTACATTTCTTAATTCTAAGTCTTACTAACTCCCTCTCTTCTTTCCTTAGGTACTGGTCCTGTATACTTTGGTCACTTCCTGAAATCACTCTAACACAACACAGATTAGTACAACTTATTTAAATTTCGTTATGTTATTCCCCTTTTTAACTTCCACTATTTTTATTTAAAAACAAAACTTTCCACTTTACACTAATTTGGTCATAATTACTTTCTCTCTTAGATTTTTAATTTATTTCCAATTTTCCCCCTTTTTATTTACTTTTATAGTTCCTTTTTTTTATTTAACTGCATTTCCCCATAAACATTTTAAATCTATTCCAATCATCATTATACAATTTACATATAAATAATCTTATTAGTACTAATTTTATAATATTACTTAGCCTAGACGCCCTGCGTACCGCCTCAAGATCTTTGTTATACTGGTGCGTTTCCCACGCCTCAGCCAGCCCGCTATGCAGGGCGGATATAAACATCCTGCAGCCCTTCCCTGTTTTGAAGTACGAATTTCTAGGTCGATGCAATGTTTATGTTTTGCACAGGCTTGGCAGTGACCCCTACTGTTCAACTATTCCGTTGCAAACCTACTTATAAACTTTAGGTTGGTTATCTCTTTGCTTTGCCTGGCGTCTTGCTTAATACATTTGTACATTTTGTAATTACGTTTATTTATTAATTTATCTATCTGATATTGAGTTGAACTGACTTATCATTTACTGCTCTTTTGATTTTTCTTAAGTTGTATTGACTTCTACCTGCTTTTTTGGGAAATTTCTTCTCTCCTCTTTTTACGTTTCTTTTTCTTTATGAGACTCTTCCAATTAGCTACTAACTTTTTTTTCTTTATTTTATATTTATGCCTCTTGTCCTTTTTGGTTGCTTCCATATGCCTCGTTTCTTCCTCTTTCTTTAATCCTTTCGGCTTTTTGGTTCCTTCTGGCTCGCTCACATTCCCGTTTCCTTCAGGGAGGGTAGCTCAGTCTTCGGAACATTTGGGGTTCTCCTTTTCTCCACCCTTGTGCTGCTTACTTTCTCTTTTACTATTTTCTTTCTTTACTCTCTCTACTTTACTAACTTTACCCTTTTCTCCTTTCTGACTACCTTCCTTTATTTGTCGTTTAACGACCGTTTTGGGCATAGCCCTCTTTTCTACCCCTGTTCCATTTGTTCTATTTCCCTTGCTGTTCCCCTCCAGCACCTTCATGTTTGCGTGGCCTCCAGTTCCTATTACATTGTGCGAAGTTTCCCCTACCGCCTTTCCTGCTTTATTTCCTATTTCCTCGGTCTTCTGGCTCCTGCTTCCTTCCCTTTCTATCTCTACTCTATCTAGATTTCCCTTAATTTCGTTATAACTACCTCTTACTATTTCTTTCTCCTCCTGCACTACTTTCTCTCTGTACTTTTCTTCTTCGCTCTTACTAGCCAGCTCTGCGTCGATCTTATACGCAGTTTGGGATCCCTGTCCCAATCCCCCCTCGAGACTCGGCACCTCTGGGGCCTCGATAGGTGTAACGACGTCAGCCTTATGGTCAGACGACGCCAGTATAAGCCCCTCTTCTTTGCTTATACCAATCCATCCCACCTTGTCGATTTTCGCTCTATGTCGTTTTCTTCGAAGCTCATTTGGATGGTCTTGTTTCGATCTTATGAAGTCGAGACTCATCATCTCTCCTTCCACTTCAAAAGTTATGAAGTTCCTCTCCATATTTATACGGGCTTTTAGTTCAGGCAATAGGTCGCAGCCCATGGCAATTTCCGCCCTTAAGCGTTCCACCACCATGAAACTGCTCTCTATTACACGTCCCTCTATGCTCAGAGGAATATAGGTATGCTTACTGACTCTTACTTAAGGTGTCTTCACCGCCATAATAATGCCAGTATTGCATACCGATAATTCCAGGAACCCTTCCCCTTTTCGCTTCAGTTCGTTATACAAGTTTTTCTGTATAACGGATACATCCGCGCCGGTGTCGATCTCAATGTCCACTTTCTGTTGCCAGGTAGTGCCCACGATTGCAAGGCATTCTGCGTCCTCCTGGAACCCCCGGGGCAACAAGTCATCTTCCTCGAGCAAGTCCTCCCGTATATTTATGTTGAGTCCCCCCCCAACCTTTGACCGATCTCCCTACAGCGCTGTTTCGCTGTGGAGCCTATTTCTATTTTCTCTTTCTCATTTCTTTCTCCTCGTTTCCGGGTCTCTGTTCCCTGATTCCTCTCTTTTTCATTTCTTGCTTTTTTATTTGTTAAACCGTCTGCAGATCTCCGATTTTCTTCTTTTGTTCTTTCTGCTCCTCTTCTTTTTTATCGATCCTTAACTTTGTTTGATCGACCTTCTTTTCGTATGTGGCCACTCTATCGTCCATGCTAGTTATGTGTTGACTTATGTCCTCTTTATGGCTTTTAAAGTTCCCGGTTATTTTGTCCATAAATAACCTCATCTCATCCCTTTCCTTCTTCTCCCTTTCCTCCTGATCTTTCTTCTCCTTTTCTCTTTCCTTCTGTTCTATTTTTCTCCTTCTTTCTCTTCCGCTTCTCTTATCCTTCTCGCTTCTTCATTTTGCAATCCTAATTCGGCTTGTTCTCTCTCTTTATAATTCCTCATCTCTTCCTCCTTCCTCTCTTTTTCCCTTTCTAACCTCTCCTGTTCTTTTTCGTGCATCCTCTTAACCTCATCCTGTTCTTTCTCCTGTTTTATTTCTAACCTCTCCTGTTCTTTCTCCTGTTTCCTTTCCTGCTTTTTCTTGCTCTCTCCTGGCTTCCTCTTGTTCTTCTTTTTGTTTTCTTTTCAATTTTTCTTGCTCTCTCCTGGCTTCCTCTTGTTATTCTTCTTGTTTTCTTCTTATTTCCTCTTCCTTTCGTTCTTGCTCTCTCTCTCTCATTAACATCGCCATCATCTTCTCCATTTCGCTCTTCTCCTTCTGCTTCTGTGTTGCCATGACTTCTATTTTATTTTTTCTTATACTTTATTTTTAACCCTCTCGATACCTCCTGCTAGCCTATAAATATATTTCTTTATATATTCCTTTTAAATATTTGGTGTCGCTTCATTTACCCCGTGTGTTCGGTGTGTGTGCGTTCTCCAGTTTGTTTCCATTTTTCTATCACGTATTTTTACATACTTATTTTATCTCTGTTCCTAATTCTTCTTACTCTAATTACTTTACAGACTAACCTATGTTATCAATTTACTTGTGCTCCCAATTTATTTATTTTTAATATTCTTTACCTTTTTTATTATTTATTTCTTACAACTTCTAGGTCGAATTAACCCATGCCTTTTGTTAATTAGAAACCGTAATAGTTTACGGGTAAGTCTTTGACTTAGCCCGCAGGTCTCTACGCAGGATCGTGAATACTACCAATTTGTTTATGGCGTGTTTTTCACGAACCGCGCGTTTTGGGCGCCATCTTTACTTGCAGCGGAGCTCGCACCGCGCCGCCCGAGGGCCGTCCCACCCCGCCATGTATACATATATATATATATATATATATATATATATATATATATATATATATATATATATATATATATATAGAGAGAGAGAGAGAGAGAGAGAGAGAGAGAAAGAGAGAGAGAGAGAAAGAGAGAGAAGAGGGGAGGGAGAGACATTTGAATTTTGAGAGATTTGAATTTGATCCGTTTTTTTTATATCTCAGTGTATCAGTCGTTACAGACAAATGGGCCATTTCCAACACGTTTTTTCTGATGGGAAAGGAGATAAGAGATATGACACAGTGAAATTTGTACACATTAGAGGCCTTAAAAGCACAAGCACTTTTTTACTGTAGCGATGGCAATATTATAAAAATGATTAAATGAAAAAGTCAGAATGCGTTTATTTAAACAGATGGTTTTCATTGACGTCATCACGTTCGCTTTATAGGTTACCGCCGAATAATAACTTTACATTTACAAGCTAATACACTTCGATAATGTTTTGCATGGACGTTTATATACCTTATACTTAGCCTTGGTTAGTACCTCCTGTCCTGCACATTTCTTTATAAGTAGGTCACTATAGTCGATTCCATCTGTATTTAATTACAACTTTTATCCTCAACGTTTTCAACTTCTGATTGTTCAAGTGAGTTTATGGAAGAAGCTTTCAATCTGTGGGTTCTCTCCCTTAGCAACGTTGTTGAAGTTGGGACTAACAAAAGGGTAATCTGTAAGTTAATGTCTGATAGGGTTTTGCGTACGTTATTGTTTGATAGAGAGTGTTATGAGTATGTTATTGTCTTATAAAGAGGGCTATGCGTACGTTATTGTCTGATAGGGTGGTTATACGTAGGTTATTGTCGATAGAGAGGGTTATGTGAAATTATTGTCTGACAACGAGACTTAAGCGTACGATATTAGTGATAGGGAGTGTTATGGGTACGTTATTGTCTGACAGGGAGGTTTGAGTGTACATTATTGTATGACAGCGAGGGTTAAGCGTAACTTATTGTCTAATAGGGAGGGTTATGCGTACGTTATTGCCTGATAGGGAGGGTTATGTGTAGGTTATTGTCTGACAGGGAGATTAGTTTGTACATTATTGTCTGAGAGCAAAGGTTAAGCGTACGTTATTGTTTGATAGGAAGGGTTATGCGTACGTTTTTGTATTATAGGGAGGGTTTGGGTTCGCTATTGTCTGATAGGGAGGGTTATGTGTAGGTTATTGCCTGATGGGGAGGCTTAAGCGTACGTTATTGGTTGATAGGAAGAGTTTTTCGTACGTTATTGTCTGACAGCAAGGGTTATGCGTACGTTATTGTTTGATAGGGAGGGTTATGCGTACGTTATTGTCTGACAGAGAGGTTTGTGTGTACATTATTGTCTGACAGCGAGGGTTATGCGTACGTTATTGTCTGATAGCGAGCGTTAAGTGTATGTTATTGTCTGCAAGGGGGGTTTATGGGTACGTTATTGTATGTTAATGAGTGTATGAGGCTAGGGTAATGTCTCATAAGGTTGGTTAGGCGTACGTTATTGTCTGATAGCAAGCGTTAAGTGTATGTTATTGTCTGCTAGGGGGGTTTATGGGTACGTTATTGTATGTTAGGGAGTGTATGAGGCTAGGGTATTGTCTCATAACTTTGGTTAGGCGTACGTTATTGTCTGATAGCGATGGTTAAATCTTCGTTAGGGTCTGCTAGGGAGGGTAGGCGTAGATTCGGCTCCTAATGGAAGTGTTTTTAGTTTGCGCCCATGCCTCTGCCTTTAGCGTCCTTAGGAAATATCTCAGGTGGAATTCCCATGATATGGACTTCCATAGCAGTTGTGCGACTATTATATTTAATAGAGGAGTAAGCCCTTTAAAGTTAGGGACTGTCAGAATGCATTCTATTTAAGGACATATCGCTGAAACGTCTTACTATCGTGGATGGAGAGAGGAGATGACGAGGTTTTCCATGTGATGTTTAAAGAACCAGAACCTATAAATTCAATAAACAGGAATCAAAATATGCATACGCGAAGTTGATTATGTAGGGGAAATGTTTAATGCGGGAAAGAGAGCATCGTGGCTAAAGAGCTTACCCGCGTGGAAAGTTACTGTTTTATTCCATTCAATAATGGTTGAAATAATATTAGTCTATACGTTGAAACAATCTGGTTATATAATTTAATTTATACACTTTCATAATTATTCCTTCTTTAACTGACACATTATTATATTATAACCCGGCAAGCTGGCCTGAGCAACCGGGCGGGTCCACAGGTGGCGGATAGTGGGACGGCCTACAGAAATGTAGGTTATCTGTGAATAAGGATTCCGGAAGGTTTCTGAATATGCAGGCCTGGACCAAGGCTATGGTTCAAAGGTGGGGAATTATCCCTCCTCGTCAGTCAACCGGTTGGGCTTGGTAGAAATAACCGAGTGCTCTGACCGGGGAGACTGGGGTAGTTGGGAATTAAGTCCTCACAATGCTACTCTCACCTCCCGGGTGAACCAAGGGCAATGCGACAGTGAAGTAGGGGCGGGAATCTGCCCAAACGACACAGTTGTAAAAAAAGAGAGTAAAGCAGGCTGTTCATCTGAGCAGTTAATAATGTCCTGAACTTGGGGTGTGCTTCAAGGTCAGTGACTGAATACCCAATCCAAGGTGGAAGGCATCGTGCCGAAGGATGAATGGCTGCAGGGTATAAAATGCAGTCCCAAACGATCCCCTTGAGGAACCAGACAAAACCTCATTGTATGTTGTCTTGCCAGGGCAGTGGGGGCTCTGCTCTGGTCGACCGTTATTTCCCCCATACTCGTGGGACTTTAATGGACCAAGTAAGTATAAGAATTAATTTCGAGACTGCACAGACAGTGGGAGCCAATGAGACGGCAAACCGTGAGTCTGTAGCAGATGAGTCAACGGCAACCATCACTGGGGGTGCGGGGGCGGCTGTCAAGCTGCCGACTGCAGAAACCGGTGAAGTGTCTGTAGAGTTGAGCACGATGTCTAGTCCTGGGGCTGCTCTGCGGACCCAGGCGACTGCAAATTAAGCAGAACAATGATCAAGATCCTCCAAGTGAACCTACAGCATAGCAGGGCGGCGAGTGCTGTCGTGTGTAGGATGCTGGACAGGGGAGAGGTGGACTTGGTGCTCATCCAGGAACCATGGATTTCTGGAGGAAAAATATGCGGGCTGGCGACATCTGGAGGTAAGTTGTTGTATGATAAGGACTCCGGTGTTCCCAGGACGTGTATCCTGGTTAGGAGGGGGTTGTGTGCTTTTGTACTAACGAACTTCTGTTGCAGGGATTTGTTAGCAGTGACGGTGGAGCTGCGGGCGGAGGGGGGGATGAAGAGGCTGAACCTGGCCACGGCATATCTCCCCTTTGACTGCGCGGGGGCTCTGCCAACACAAGAGCTGAGGAGCCCAATCCTCCTGGTCGAGCACTGCGAGGCTGTGGATGAGGAGCTGCTGGTGGGGATGGATGCTAACTCCCATCACACTTCGTGGGGTAGTACAGGTATAAACACTAGAGGTGAGGAACTTTTAGCTTATCTTAGCTCTAAGAATCTACTAGTCCTAAATCAGGGGGAAGAGCCGACGTTTGTCACTAGGGCCAGACAGGAGGTCCTGGACATTACGGTGGCATCGAACCAGATGGCTAGGTATGTAGCCTACTAAATTGGCATGTGTCGGATGAACCATCTTCTTCTGATCACAGACATATTAGGTATGATATCTCTCTAAATCCAGCCATGCTTCGCCCAACCAGGGATCCAAGAAGAACAGACTGGGACTCCTACAGGAGGGACCTGGGTGTTCGAATTGAGGAGGCTGGATTGGAGTATGGTGGGAGGAGAGAGTTAGAAGACTCTGCCACATTGGTTGGCGAGGCTATAATAGAATCCTTTACCGATAACTGCCCTCTCAGTGAGGGGAGGAAAGTAGGGGATCCGTCATGGTGGAACAAGAAGCTAGCCAAACTTCGGAAGACCATCAGGAGACTCTTTAATAGAGCAAAAAAGAACGGGGAGTGGGACCTGTATAGGAAAACACTAACCGAATACAACAGGGCAATTAGAGAAGCGCGCAGGAAGTCCTGGAAGGAGTTTTGTAATGAGATTGACAAAACTCGGGAAGGGGCACGACTGTATAAAGTGCTCTCTAAGGACCCAGTTAACCCGGTGGGGATGCTAAGAACCCCACTGGGAAATATAACAAAAACGGCAGGGGAAACTGTGGAAGAATTAATCAGGACACATTTCCCTTCCAGTACCCTGAGGAAACTTGGGGGAGCAGACACTGAACCGGTTACCAAACTCTCCACAAGACGTGGTAAGAGGGAGGACTGGGAAGTGGCAAGGAGGATAGTAAATCCACAAAGGGTAAGATGGGCTATTGGCACTTTTAAACCCTACAAATCTCCAGGTCCAGATGGGATCTATCCTGTGCTGCTGCAGCAGGGAATGGATATGCTGGTGCTGGTACTTACTAAATTATACAGGCTAAGCATTGCTCTAGGGCATGTGCCGGCAGCCTGGAAATCTAGTAAGGTGGTCTTTATACCTAAGAACACCGGTAACCAATCGGAAGGGAAAGGATACAGACCTATCACACTCATGTCCTTTGTTCTCAAGGGACTTGAAAAACTGGTTGATAGGCATATTAGGGGGGGGGGGGGTGCTTTGGCTATCAAACCACTGCATTGGAACCAGTATGCTTACCAACCGGGGAAATCTTGCGAGGGAGTTCTCCATCAAGTCGTTGGTAGGATTGAGCAAATGATCGCTAAGAAAGGTTGTGCCATAGGTGCCTTCCTCGACATTGAAGGGGCTTTCAATAACCCCTCAGTGGAGAAGATGGTAAGTGGTGCAAGACGTCATGGAGTGGATGCGACCACTTGTGGTTGGATAAGTTCCATGTTAACAAACAGAAGCATTTCTGTAGAGGTGGCAGGGGGGTCAGAAGGGCGGAGACAAGTCTGGGCTGTGCACAGGGGGGGGGGGTTCTCTCTCCTCTGTTGTGGTGCCTAGTGGTTGACAACCTTATTGAACTCCTGAATGAACAGGGGTACTTCTGTCTAGGATATGCGGACGACATAGTTGTCCTGATCCTGCGCAGATTCCCTGATACAGTCCTTGAGGTAATCAGAAATCCTCTACGACTGATTGAAGAGTGGTGTAAAAAGGAGAACCTTAGGGTAAATCCAAAAAAGACTGCTCTCATTAACTTCACCAGACAGCGAAAAGATCTGACCACCAGGATGCCCCGCTTGTTTGGTGAATACCTTGAGTTTGTGGGGGAGGTGAAGTACCTGGGAGTTACTCTGGACAGGAAACTCACCTGGAATCCACATCTTGAGAGGACAGTTAACAGGGCCAAAAGGGCACTGATGACTGTGAGAAGAATGGTGGGTAAGAAATGGGGACTGAAGCCATCAATGATGCACTGGATGTATCTGAGGGTGATAAGACCTATGATTACCTATGGAGCTCTGGTGTGGTGGACAAAGGCCAACCAGGCACAGACAAGAGCTAAACTGAGCTCTATCCAGAGATTGGCCTGTCTGTGCACACTGGGAGCGATGTCAACTACACCAGGTGCAGCAATGGAAGTAATGCTTAACCTCCCTCCCCTTGAGCTTGTCCTTAGGGGAGAGGCGAGGCTAGCGGCATGGAGATTGCGCAACTCGAGCAACTGGGCTAACCTCCCACATGTCTCGGGACATATGAGTATCGAGTGCGTGGTCAAAGAACCCGTCTTGGAAATGGGCAGCGACCACATTACTCGAATGTTTGCACCTGAGCAGGTCCACCAAACTGTGATGGAATGGTCAGGGACATTAACATCGGGAGCTCAGATCTGGTACACAGATGGCTCCAAGATGGACTTCGGCACTGGAGCGGGGGTGTATTGTAAAAACCCAAGGGTAGAACTAGTTTTTTCCTTGGGGAGGCATACCTCTGTCTTTCAGGCCGAAGTATATGCTATAAATGCCTGTCTGGGAGAGATAGCGAGAAGGGAAACACATGGGGCCCGGATTGCTATTTTCTCCGACAGTCAGGCAGCAATTAAGGCACTAAACGGACACGTGGTCACCTCGGCCATAGTCAGGGAGTGCCTAATTATCCTACAAGCTCTGGCAAGGCACAATCAAGTCAAGATTGGTTGGGTGCCAGGGCATAGGGGAATACTTGGAAATGAAGCCGCAGATGCGCTGGCCAGGGAGGGGTCCTCGACTCCCCTGATTGGACCGGAACCTGCGATGGGTATTTCCAAATCCATGGTCAGGATGACTGCCACACACATTATTTACAGATGTGGAGTACTTGCTGAGAGGCGCTTCAACCTCTTTGGTGATGGAACGGCTTTGGTGGATGCTGAAGGTAAAACTCTAGTCAGGAAACTCCTAAACCTGGTAAGAGGGAAGGGGTTATTTGACTAGATCAGGGAGGTAAGTACAATATACCTTAAGGTAGCAGTGCCTCGGGCAATTCAAACCCGCTGCCAAGTTAAAAAAAAAAAAAAAAAAAACCTATGTTATCAATTGTGCTCCCAATTTATTTATTTTTAATTTTCTTTACCTTTTTTATTATTTATTTCTTACACCTTCTAGGTCGAATTAACCCATGCCTTTTGTTAATTAGAAACCGTAATAGTTTACGGGTAAGTCTTTGACATAGCCCGCAGGTCTCTACGCAGGATCGTGAATACTACCAATTTGTTTATGGCCTGTTTTTCACGAACCGCGCGTTTTGGGCGCCATCTTTACTTGCAGCGGAGCTCGCACCGCGCCGCCCGAGGGCCGTCCCGCCCCGCACGCATATATCCATATATGTATGCATATATATATATATATATATATATATATATATATATATATATATATATATATATATAGAGAGAGAGAGAGAGAGAGAGAGAGACAGAGACCGAGAGAGAAAGAGAGAGAGACAGAGAGAGAGAAAGAGAGAGAAGAGGGGAGAGAGAGAAGAGGGGAGAGAGAGAAATTTGAATTTTGAGAGATTTGAATTTGATCCGTTTTTTTTATATCCCAGTGTATCAGTCGTTACCATTTCCAACACGTTTTTTTCTGATGGGAAAGGAGATAAGAGATATGACACAGTGAAATTTGTACACATTAGAGGCCTTAAAAGCACAAGCACTTTTTTACTGTAGCGATGGCAATATTATAAAAATGATTAAATGAAAAAGTCAGAATGCGTTTATTTAAACAGATGGTTTTCATTGACGTCATTACATTCGCATTACAGGTTACCGCCGAATAATAACTTTACATTTACAAGCTAATACACTTCGATAATGTTTTGCATGGACGTTTATATACCTTATACTGAGCCTTGGTTAGTACCTCCTGTCCTGCACATTTCTTCATAAGTAGGTCACTATAGTCGATTCAATCTGTATTTAATTACAACTTTTATCCTCAACGTTTTCAACTTCTGATGGTTCAAGTGAGTTTATGGAAGAAGCTTTCAATCTGTGGGTTCTCTCCCTTAGCAACGTTGTTGAAGTTGGGACTAACAAAAGGGTAATCTGTAAGTTAATGTCTGATAGGGTTATGGGTACGTTATTGTCTGGTAGGGAGGGTTATACGTAGGTTATTGTCGATAGAGAGGGTTATGTGAACTTATTGTCATACAACGCGACTTAAGCGTACGATATTGGTGATAGGGAGGTTTATGAGTACGTTATTGTCTGACAGGGAGGTTTGAGTGTACATTATTGTATGACAGCGAGGGTTAAGCGTAACTTATTGTCTAATAGGGAGGGTTATGCGTACGTTATTGCCTGATAGGGAGGGTTATGTGTAGGTTATTGTCTGACAGGGAGATTAGTTTGTACATTATTGTCTGACAGCAAAGGTTAGGCGTACGTTATTGTCTGATAGCAAGCGTTAAGTGTATGTTATTGTCTGCTAGGGAGGTTTATGCGTACGCTATTGTATGTTAGGGAATGTATGGGGGTAGGGTTGTCTCATAAGGTTGGTTAGGCGTACGTTATTGTCTGATAGCAAGCGTTAAGTGTATGTTATTGTCTGCTAGGGGGGTTTATGGGTACGTTATTGTATGTTAGGGATAGTATGGGGCTAGGGTAATGTCTCATAAGGTTGGTTAGGCGTACGTTATTGTCTGACAGCGAAGGTTAAGCGTACGCTAGTGTTTGATAGGAATAGTTTTTCGTACGTTTTTGTATTACAGGGAGGGTATGGGTAGGTAACCGTCCGAAAGGGAGGGTTATGCATACGTTATTGTCTGATAGGGAGGGTTATTTGTACGTTATTGTCTGATAGCAAGCGTTAAGTGTATGTTATTGTCTGATAGGGAGGTTTATGCGTACGTTATTGTCTGATAGGGAGGGTTATTTGTACGTTATTGTCTGATAGCAAGCGTTAAGTGTATGTTATTGTCTGCTAGAGAGGTTTATGCGTACGCTATTGTATGTTAGGGAATGTATGGGGGTAGGGTTGTCTCATAAGGTTGGTTAGGCATACGTTATTGCATGATAGCAAGCGTTAAGTGTATGTTATTGTCTGATAGGGAGGTTTATGGGTACGTTATTGTATGTTAGGGAGTGTATGGGGCTAGGGTAATGTCTCATAAGGTTGGTTAGGCGTACGTTATTGTCTGATAGCAAGAGTTAAGTGTATGTTATTGTCTGCTAGGGAGGTTTATGCGTACGCTATTGTATGTTAGGGATAGTATGGGGCTAGGGTAATGTCTCATAAGGTTGGTTAGGCGTATGTTATTGTCTGAAAGCAAGCGTTAAGTGTATGTTATTGTCTGCTAGGGGGGTTTATGGGTACGTTATTGTATGTTGGGGATATTATGGGGCTAGGGTAATGTCTCATAAGGTTGGTTAGGCGTATGTTATTGTCTGATAGCAAGCGTTAAGTGTATGTTATTGTCTGCTAGGGGGGTTTATGGGTACGTTATTGTATGTTGGGGATATTATGGGGCTAGGGTAATGTCTCATAAGGTTGGTTAGGCGTATGTTATTGCCTGATAGCAAGCGTTAAGTGTATGTTATTGTCTGCTAGGGGGGTTTATGGGTACGTTATTGTATGTTGGGGATATTATGGGGCTAGGGTAATGTCTCATAAGGTTGGTTAGGCGTATGTTATTGTCTGATAGCAAGCGTTAAGTGTATGTTATTGTCTGCTAGGGAGGTTTATGCGTACGTTATTGTATGTTAGGGATAGTATGGGGCTAGGGTAATGTCTCATAAGGTTGGTTAGGCGTACGTTATTGTCTGATAGCAAGCGTTAAGTGTATGTTATTTTCTGCTAGGGGGGTTTATGGGTACGTTATTGTATGTTGGGGATATTATGGGGCTAGGGTAATGTCTCATAAGGTTGGTTAGGCGTACGTTATTGTCTGATAGCAAGCGTTAAGTGTATGTTATTGTCTGCTAGGGAGGTTTATGCGTACGCTATTGTAAGTTAGGGATAGTTTGGGGCTAGGGTAATGTCTCATAAGGTTGGTTAGGCGTACGTTATTGTCTGATAGCAAGCGTTAAGTGTATGTTATTGTCTGCTAGGGAGGTTTATGCGTACGCTATTGTATGTTAGGGATAGTATGAGGCTAGGGTAATGTCTCATAAGGTTGGTTAGGCGTACGTTATTGTCTAATAGCAAGCGTTAAGTGTATGTTATTGTCTGCTAGGGAGGTTTATGCGTACGCTATTGTATGTTAGGGAGTGTATGGGGCTAGGGTAATGTCTCATTAGGTTGGTTAGGCGTACGTTATTGTCTGATAGCAAGCGTTAAGTGTATGTTATTGTCTGCTAGGGGGGTTTATGGGTACGTTATTGTATGTTAGGGATAGTATGGGGCTAGGGTAATGTCTCATAAGGTTGGTTAGGCGTACGTTATTGTCTGATAGCAAGCGTTAAGTGTATGTTATTGTCTGCTAGGGAGGTTTATGCGTAAGCTATTGTATGTTAGGGAATATATGGGGGTAGGGTTTTTTCATAAGGTTGGTTAGGCGTACGTTATTGTCTGATAGCAAGCGTTAAGTGTACGTTATTGTCTATTAGAGGGGTTTATGGGTACGTTATTGTATGTTAGGGATAGTATGGGGCTAGTGTAATGTCTCATAAGGTTGGTTAGGCGTACGTTATTGTCTGATAGCAAGAGTTAAGTGTATGTTATTGTCTGGTAGGGGGGTTTATGGGTACGTTACTGTATGTTATTGTCTGCTAGGGAGGGTTATGCGTACGTTATTGTATGTTAGGGATAGTATGGGGCTAGGGTAATGTCTCATAAGGTGGGTTATGCGTACGTTATTGTCTGATAGCAAGCGTTAAGTGTATGTTATTGTCTGCTAGGGAGGGTTATGCGTATGTTATTGTATGTTAGGGATAGTATGGGGCTAGGGTAGTGTCTCATAAGGTTGGTTAGGCGTACGTTATTGTCTGATAGCAAGCATTAAGTGTATGTTATTGTCTGCTAGGGAGGTTTATGCGTACGCTATTGTATGTTAGGGATAGTATGGGGCTAGGGTAATGTCTCATAAGGTTGGTTAGGCGTACGTTATTGTCTGATAGCAAGCGTTAAGTGTATGTTATTGTCTGCTAGGGGGGTTTATGCGTACGCTCTTGTATTTTAGGGATAGTATGGGGCTAGGGTAATGTCTCATAAGGTTGGTTAGGCGTACGTTATTGTCTGATAGCAAACGTTAAGTGTATGTTATTGTCTGCTAGGAAGGTTTATGCGTACGTTATCGTATGTTAGGGAGTGTATGCGGCTAGGGTAATGTCTCATAAGGTTGGTTAGGCGTACGTTATTGTCTGATAGCAAGCGTTAAGTGTATGTTATTGTCTGCTAGGGAGGTTTATGCGTACGCTATTGTATGTTAGGGAATGTATGGGGGTAGGGTTGTCTCATAAGGTTGGTTAGGCGTACGTTATTGTATGATAGCAAGCGTTAAGTGTATGTTATTGTCTGCTAGGGGGGTTTAGGGATACGTTATTGTATGTTAGGGATAGTATGGGGCTAGGGTATTGTCTCATAAGGTTGGTTAGGCGTACGTTATTGTCTGATAGCAAGCGTTAAGTGTACGTTATTGTCTGCTAGGGGGGTTTATGGGTACGTTATTGTATGTTATGGATAGTATGGGGCTAGGGTAATGTCTCATAAGGTTGTTTAGGCGTACGTTATTGTCTGATAGCAAGCGTTAAGTGTATGTTATTGTCTGATAGGGAGGTTTATGCGTACGCTATTGTATGTTAGGGATAGTATGGGGCTAGGGTAATGTCTCATTAGGTTGGTTAGGCGTACGTTATTGTCTGATAGCAAGCGTAAAGTGTATGTTATTGTCTGCTAGGGAGGTTTATGCTTACGCTATTGTATGTTAGGGAATGTATGGGGGTAGGGTTGTCTCATAAGGTTGGTTAGGCGTACGTTATTGTCTGATAGCAAGCGTTAAGTGTACGTTATTGTCTGCTATGGAGGTTTATGCGTACGTTATTGTATGTTAGGGAGTTATGGGGGTAGGGTTTTCTCATAAGGTTGGTTAGGCGTACGTTATTGTCTGATAGCAAGCGTTAAGTTATGTTATTGTCTGCTAGGCAAGTATATGCGTACGTTATTGTATGTTAGGGATAGTATGGGGCTAGGGTAATGTCTCATAAGGTTGGTTAGGCGTACGTTATTGTCTGATAGCGATGGTTAAGTCTTCGTTAGGGTCTGCTAGGGGGGGTAGGTGTAGCTTTGGCTCCTAATGGAAGTGTTTTTAGCTTGCGCCCATGCCTCTGTCTTTAAAATTCTGGGGACATTTCTCAGGTGGAAATCCCATGATATATAAATCCAAAGCAGGTGTGCAACTATTATATTTAATGGAGGGGTCAGCCCTTAAAAGTTAGAGACTGTCGGAATGCATTCCATTTAAGGACATATCGCTGAACTTTCTTACCATCATGGATGGAGAGAGAAGATGACGAGGTTTTCCATGTCATGTTTAAAGAGCTAGAACCTATAAATTCAATAAACAGTTTCAAACAGGAATATTTAAAACATAAGTGTGGGGCTAAAAATATCCATACGCGAAGCTGATTATGTATAGGAAACGTTTAAAGCGGGAAATAGAGCATCGTTGCTAAAGAGCGTACCGGCGTGGAAAGTTACACCTCTGCAGAAATATTATACCTTATATGTTGCAAATAAGAAAAGCTGTTAAAATCTCCAAACTCCGGTAAGGGAAGATATTCCAAGAAGGACCTTGAGACACGTTCCAAAATTTTAGTAATTTCTTACTGTTTTGTCAAAGGTTTTACATACTAGACATGAGCATTGAAGATATTTCCTTGTCAATTTACAGATTTTACACATTAAAAAAAAAAACTTCTGATAAAATTGAAAAATCTCATAATTATATATTTGTTTACAATTATTATGTGTAGTATACTTTGAAATGTGGATACTATAATTTGTTACACATTATCCTAGCTTTGATATACTTATATGTAGTTTGAATTTATATTACAAACCATTTTCCGCACTTTTCACTAGTGCTTTACATCATTAAACATTAAGCGTTATTGATAATTTACGAATTCGAAATGGTAATTGTGAAACTATAATAGACGATAAAGAGAAACATTATATACGCCTACCTTAATTTAGTGCATAACATATTAATAAACAGACCATTCCTAACTTTTATACATATTGTTTGTTTATTGTTTTATTCTATTAAGTATAGGCTAAAATAATATTAGTCTATACGTTGAAACAATCTGGTTATATAATTTAATTAATACACTTCTATAATTATTCTTTCCTTAATTAACACATTTACCCTTTACGTATTTCCTTAATTTTAAATCAATTATTTGTTTTGCTGAAACAGTCAAAAAGAAATCTGTAAATTATTACTATAAACATTACCCGTTCTTTTTATTTATATTTTACTGTTTCATAAATGTAGTGCCAAGCAATGCAACTTCATTGCAAAACTAGGAATTTCCATGTTATAATGCTAAAACGTTGGGATTCCGCAGTTCATATGTTTGTAAATAACTTTACATAAAATCAAAACAAGCTCACCACCAATGGCCAAACCGCTTTGTAGCTCGGTTAAAGCAGTGACACCAACATGTGAAGGCCAACACAAAGCCGCCAATATATCAATATCTGGCAGGACTACAAGCCTAATGTACCTGCCGTATATTAGGTCCAACATGACTGGCTCTGTCCCCAACCTTGTGTGTGGTCGTACCAGAATAATTAGAATGTATGGAACAAATCAATATCTGGCAGGACTACAAGCCTAATGTACCTGCCGTATATTAGGTCCACCATGACTGGCTCTATTCCCAACCGTGTGTGAGGTCGTTCCAGAATAATTAGAGTGTATGGATCAAAACAATATCTGGCAGGACTACAAGCCTAATGTACCTGCCGTATATTAGGTCCACCATGACTGGTCCTGTCCCCAACCTTCTGTGTGGTCGTTCCAGAATAATTAGAATGTATGGATCAAATCGATATCTGGCAGGACTACAAGCCTAATGTACCTGCCGTATATTAGGTCCACCATGACTGGCTCTATTCCCAACCGTGTGTGAGGTCGTTCCAGAATAATTAGAGTGTATGGATCAAAACAATATCTGGCAGGACTACAAGCCTAATGTACCTGCCGTATATTAGGTCCACCATGACTGGCTCTATTCCCAACCGTGTGTGAGGTCGTTCCAGAATAATTAGAGTGTATGGATCAAAACAATATCTGGCAGGACTACAAGCCTAATGTACCTGCCGTATATTAGGTCCACCATGACTGGTCCTGTCCCCAACCTTCTGTGTGGTCGTTCCAGAATAATTAGAATGTATGGATCAAATCAATATCTGGCAGGACTACAAGCCTAATGTACCTGCCGTATATTAGGTCCACCATGACTGGCTCTGTCCCCAACCGTGTGTGAGGTCGTTCCACAATAATTAGAATGTATGGATCAAAACAATATCTGACATGACTACAAGGCTAATGTACCTGCCGTATATTAGGTCCACCATAACTGGTTCTGTCCCCAACCGTGTGTGTGATCGATCCAGAATAATTAGATTGTATGGATCAAAACAATATCTGGCAGGACTACAAGCCTAATGTACCTGCCGTATATTAGGTCCAACATGACTGGCTCTGTCCCCAACCTTGTGTGTGGTCGTACCAGAATAATTAGAATGTATGGAACAAAACAATATCTGGCTGGGCTACAAGCCTAATGTACCTGCCGTATATTTGGTCCACCATTACTGCCTCTGTCCCTAACCTTGTGTGAGGTCGTCCTAGAATAATTAGAATGTATGATACAAAACAATAGAGTCCTTGAGTGAAATACAATAAGTATGCAATTATTTAAGAAATGTAATATAAAAATCACTAAATATTTTAGCAAACTTTATTAAAATAAAGATTATATTATAAAAAGAAAACAATGTTTGTTAATAACAATAAACCATACAAGGCGATTGTCCAGAGGAAAATGCAACAATCCCAAGAGACAACATTCTAGGAAAAATTACTTCAAAGTTCAGTAGGTCTTTAAAAAATATAATAAACGAAAATAACGGAATAGTTTTTGTAGATAATATTTATTTAGAGGTGAAATATAACATTTAACCCTTTTTAAAAAATATCATTTTTATTATGTTGTTCCATTATTAGCCAAGGATATCAACATTGACTTGTTCCCCTTTTCTATAAACCCTTTCTATGTTTGGTTTGCCTATCAAAAGCAAGACTAGAGTACTGTTAATTTGATTTTAAAAAATTAAAATTTCTAGGAAACGTAGTGGGACGATAGATGTTCCACTTGTGGGATAAAAACGTGTTCCTGATATCTTCTGGTGTAGCGATGCGAATGTAGAGTGCTTGTTAAGGTGATGGTGAGGTTTCGTGTGGCCACAGGACGTGATCTCGGTTTTATCAATATTTGGTTAATTTAAGAAGGCCTTGGGCTTATTTTAACTAATATTACTTATTTTCTAAAATGATATAATAAATTTCCATTGTCATTGCTATGTTCACAAACTATTCTATTTTTGGAAAGTCTTTAGAAGAGCTTTTGCCCAGAGAGGCTGGTGCTTAAAGCGCGACAACTCCACTCACATTAATTTATAAATGTTGGAGACTTTTTCTTCTGGCGTATAATAAGTTCTATAGCCTCTCTATTTTGCAAATATATATTACATTTCCAAAAAGAAATATTGTCAAAGGTAGCTCTTGTTCGCATCAATTATTAATATTGAATCTCACCTCAGGTTTTGGAGCTCAGGGAATACCATCTCATCATCTGAATAATTCATTGCTATTTTGATTCTTGAGTAACTTTAGTAACGAGAATGAATACAATATCGACATTTAACTCACTTGTTCATTTTTTTATTTTTGTGCGACGAACAACCGATTCTGTCTCACACAACACTGTTGCCAAATTCATTACATTGCTGCGTAACCTATTAGACGGTTGCCGTAACATTAAAGGCAATGAATTTAATATTGAATTTTAACTTCTTTGCACAATTAATTTAATTTTGACAATTCATCTATATATGAATAATAATTCATAAACAATCATTATCAACACTTTACCAATTTAGCTTACGTTATTCATATTTTATATATGACTCGCATTTTCATAAAGTAAAAATAAAATTAGGATTAGCTTTGGCAGAACGTTTTATAAATAGAATGCAAAATTTTGGAAAACAGATATGTGGGCCCTATGCATTAATTTTAATATATAAAAAGGATTAAATAAATTTCTAATAATGCAATTTCTATTAAAAAATGAATTAAATAAATTTTAATGAATTTTAGTTGTTCTCATGTTGTTTTAAACTAAATTTTTGTATAATTTTAAGAAAGATATTCAATCTTTGAAAATGTTTGTTAAAAAGAATTTTGTTTTTTAAATGTCTGTTCTTTATTTGGTTCAAGATAAAAAAGTCAAATACTGAGAATTTTCAGTCAAATGAAAGGAAGGAGGTTTAAAATAATAAATTTAAATGAATTTTTTTAAAATCAATTAAAATCTTATAGAGAAAATTAAAGTAAATTTTTACAATGATATTACAATTTTTAAATTGAAGAAAATTTATTTAATTAAATTTTGAATTGTTAAATATTAACAAAGAAATTAATAATTTTGATTTTAAATTAAAATTAAATATATAGTAATTTTTTTAAAAGTATTAAGGTAAGAAAAAGTGACATAAGAAAATTTATTTGTTTACAAATGAAGTTATAAAGTTAATACTGAAAGGTTAAAGAATTATCAAAAAATTAAGAAGAGGTTAAAATATAAAATAATTACAAACTGTGCTGTAATAGAAATTAAATTAAAACAAAATAAAAACAACGTTTTTCACTAACTTGCAAACAAAACAGCGATTATATTTATTTAAACAATCTTCTTACACAATCCTAAACTAAATGGTCAGTACGTTTTAAGATGCCTTCAAACGAACTCATTCCCCGGGTGCGGGTACCCAAAGTGTTGAATCTCAGTGAGTAAGGCGACAAGTTCTCTGGCAGATTTCGGCGAGCATTGCAGAGAGGTTTGGCCGTGAACCGGACCGGCTCGTTTCAAAATATTGACCGAGCACCGAACGGTTGGCGGTGAGCGGTCGGCAGGAGGCTCAGCGGGGAGTGTCGTATGGCCGGTCCGTTGTAACACACACACACACACACACACACACACACACACACACACACACACACACACACACACACACACACACACACACACACACACACACACACACACACACACACACATATATATATATATATATATATATATATATATATATATATATATATATATATATATATATATAAATATATACTCATCGATGCTCTTTAAAGTTTGAATTTAACGTATCTTACCCAGAAGTAAGGCAGGACTTGAGGTTAAATTATTATTAAATGAATATATAACAATATTTTGAATTCATAATAAGAGTAAATATCTCTGACTCTGCAAACTATAAATTATTTATTTCACATAACCGTTGCTTGTAAACATGTTGGCATTTGAGATTATCTTTCGTATGATTGGCTGTAGCAACAGATGAGCCTTGTGCAGCTACTCCAGGGAAACTAAATTAAACGCATTTAGATTTATTTCACCCAGGTAGGAATAACCGTTCTGCCGTACTGGGATACTGGGAATATCCCCTTATAGTTCCCCAACGGGTGGCGAACTCGACTAATGGTTACTACTTTTGGTATCACTTGGCACAAAAAAACACTACTTTTTTATATTTTTCATTAGATGCGATTCTGTGAAATATATCACGGATAATACTGTTGCCCAAATGTCTTGTGTTGGTGTGTGTTTATTTGTTGTTCTGTGATGTGTTATTGTTCATAGAGTAGTTATTAATTATGTGTTCAAATAGTATTTGATTGTGAATGTGTTTTGTTGTTTAGAATGTGTTGTGGATAGTATTTGTTGTATTTGTATATCTCATAGTTTTCTGATGTGTTTAATTCATTGCTCTTTTTGACGTAGTGTGGGATTTTTAGATTTATATCTATGTTGGTGTGTGAGTGTAGTGTGTTTTGTATTTGTATAACGAAATTTGATTTAGGTTGTGTTTTAAATATGTCCGTTGTATCTTGTGGTAAATGTTCTCCTTGTTTGTCCTATGCAAATGCTGGGGACGTTATTGCATGTAATCTTGTATAATCCTGCCCTAATAGGTAGCCTGCCCTAATAATCCTGCCCTAATCCTGCCCTAATATAATCCTGCCCAGCTAGGTATAATCCTGCCCAACCCATTTCTACTCGAGTTAGAGCCAAACACTTCTGTAGCTCGCAGGGTTGCTCAATGCACACCCCCCCCCCAAGTCACCCGTAGATTCGTGGGGGTAGTCGTTTCCTAGCTGGAGATGGATTTCCTTAGCGGGCGGGTTTGTGCGTTCTGTCAGGGGTCTAGCCGGAAGGCTGGATTCTTGTCACTGTTCGCTTTCACCATCTTTATTCTTCAATCGTTTCATACGCACAGATGCCGCTTGTCGCAGCTGTTATCTGTTGAAGTAAGTCCAGGAATTTCTCAACAGAGGTGAAACTGCTACAGGAGTATTACCCTAACAGGCGCAGACCCCCTGAGTGTAATGTGTTTTGTATGTCTTTTGCAAAACGTAATTTCGGATGTCTCTTTTTTACGTCATAAATATGTTCGTTGTATCTTAAGGTAGATGTTGTCCCTGTTCGTTCTATGTAAAAACTGGGGGAAGTTATTTCATGTAATCTTGTATAATCCTGCCCTAAGTACGTAACAACAACCCACTTACTTCCCCTCGAGTTAGAGCCGGACTCTTCTGTAGCTTGCTGGGTTGCTCAAGGCACACCCCCAAATGTGATAAACAAAATCAGTCTAAATGCAAGTAGAATTATCAATGTTTTGCTCCGGTTAACTTTTAGTACGTTCTTATCGGCAATACCAAGCTTATATTTAACTTTTAAGAACAGCTACATAACAAATATAACAGGTACGTGCTGAAATATGAGAAGACTTAAAAACGAATAGTTACAGACAGAAATAAAAGAACAACTGAAAATATATCAAGACAATATGAGTTTTGAGTTATGAGTTAAAAAAAATATAAGGAGTTGAAAAAAATATCCAACGCATTAAGAATTGAAATTTAACTAAAGCTAATGTTAAAGTTAGTAGAGCACAGTGTTGCCATTTAGCTGTTGTAATATGTACACAGTTGTGTGTATGTGAACATATGCTTTTTTGCGTCATTGTTTCACAAGGTAGCTCGCTAAAATTTTATTGCGCTGTTTAATATTAAACGTTTTTAAAACTACTCTTTTCGGTCTGATCAGGAGGTGCAGATTTGTGTAGTGTAAGATTGTTTTAAAGTCATAATGAACGCCAAAACAAACTTCAGCTGATATTGAAAGTTTATACAATTTCCTACCCAAAATTGTGTTCATTTTTTCCCGCTTGAAAAGTACCCTGAAAAATAGTCCAAGTAAAGCAATTTGAATTCCATTTTTCTCCAGTTGGCAGAACATCTATATTTATATAGATTAACGTCATATTGGTTGCAAACACTAAAGAATATTTGCCAATATGTCAAAAGTATGAAATTGTTTTAAGATTGATTTTAAGAATTTAGGATGTTTAATGAATTAGGAAAACGTTTTTGCAAATTAATTCTTGTTTGATAACAATATTTCCTTGAACACAAGACTCAGACATCACCGGCGTTCAGTACAACCTAGGCGTTCAAATCACATCATACAGCAAATACCTCTAGTAATACCACTTCAAAGCAGGTAATCATAGTTGACCAATGGCATAGCCTACACTGATTGGCAGCATTGAAGCCGCAGGGAAGGCTATGCACGCATTGACAGCTGTGTGTATTGCAAATTGCCATTGTTAACATCCTATAACCGGAATACACAATGCTAAATTTTAAATAAGTGATGCTTTGAGTTAAATGTTCAGTCAATTTCCCTTTGTGCTAGAAAATTATATTATTTTGCAGTATTGTCTACCAACAAATTATTTAAAGTAATCCGGGTTAGATAGCCCAAGGTAGAAAGCTGTTATAGAAAGACTATGATAAACACATTTAAATTAAATGTGTAAAACATACAATAGGCAAAAATTTGTTATCATAAAATCTGATTTAAATAACAGAATCATTAAATATTGTCTTGATGGGAAAGAGATGAGAGATATGACACAGTGAAATTTGTATCCCATTAGAGGCCTTAAAAACATATTTTATTGTAGCGACGGCAATATTATAAAAATGATTCATCCAAAAAGTCAGAATGCGTTTATTTGAACATATGCTTCTCATTGACGTCATCACATACGCTTTATCGGTTTCCGCCAAATAATAACTCTACATTTACAAGCTAATATACGTTGCTTATATACTCTATACTGAGCCTTAGTTAACACCTCCCGTCCTCCATATTTCTTTATATGATGGTCACTATAATCTATTCCATCTGTATATAAATACAACTTTTATTTTCAACGTTATCAACTTTTGCTTGTACAAGTGAGTTTATGGAGGAAGCTTTCGATCTGGGGGGTCTGTCAAAGAGGCGTCAGAGTCAAAATCTCTGAGGTTTGTTTCCAACTCTATTTTCCATCAATCCTTTCAATCCCCCATTCTTCTAGAATCAAAGCTTTGCTGCGCCCTGCCCACTAGATTTATTAAAGGCTATATCTTACTCCGGGCGGCTTGCCTCTCTATCTTTGAAACTACACTTTTTTATGAGCAAAGTTTAGGGAAATATTTTCAAAGATGATTCACTTTGACATTCACAGCAGCTATTGACAGTGCTTCATAATGCTTAAGACAAACACGTATGCGAACTTTGCAACGTTTTCAATTTTCTGTTCATTTTAATTTAATTGAACTGACTTAGCGATAAATGAGAGTGCAACAGAAAATGTTGAATTCAATAGTTTTGGATGTTTGCAACAAGGTGAAGAGGATGATTGGGTATTTTTTTTGAGTGTTTTGGAAAACCTGTGTCTACCATCTGTGAATAGGTGTGTATTTCCTGTTGCTACATTGTACATTGGGCTGTTATTGGTTGGTTTAGCCTGGACGGATAGATGTATCCACCGTGCGGGCTGTTTGCACTGCTGTATAACCTCTCTACAACACGGACAGAGTCTTATTATGTAAAGTAACAGAACTCGCAGAAAGTTTAGTTTCATAACTTATTAAGTACATTCAATTTGTAACTCATCTATTTATTAAATAACAATACACAATTGTACACATTTTATTTTTATTCGTGTTTCAATGACTTAGTCGTAATCATCACCGTGTGTAAATATATATATATATATATATATATATATATATATATATATATATATATATATATATATATATATATATATATTAAAACAACATAGGTCATTTAAATACAAGAATATTTATTAATTTATATTCAAAGCTTTTCGTTGGTAAACAGTACCAACATCATCAGGATTTCCTGATCATGAATATATATATATATATATATATATATATATATATATATAAACTACCTATTGAGTCTATGTTGAGTTTTTAATTTGTAAATTAGAGTCCAGGTTCTTGAGCAGACTAAGCAAAAACTTTGCTCTTTTTTGGTTTTCTTATAAGAAGAATGATTTTTGTGGATGATGTGTTATCGGATTTCCTAGTAAATCAAATCGTTTTGATTTAGTGAGAACTGTATAGTGAGAAATATTTTTAAAAAATCAAAAAAGAGAAAAAAAATTGATGGTTAAAGAGATTAAAGAACTGTGACGGGATGTTATGACGCTTAAAGCGGTAGAGTGATCGTTTTACTGTTGAGAAAAATGCCTGTAAAAGAGCCAGGAAAATAACATGTTCCTAAGCTTGAGTTTTGTAAAAAAAACTAAAATATTTTTACCTTCCAAATAAACTTTATTATAAGGTAAATAATTTATAAATTGGTTATATTTATTACCTAATGTAGATAAATTACATTTTGTAAACAAAACTGCCTGCGACGATCACTGAAGTGTTTCACTTCCTTGGCATTGTGAAATTCTAAATTTCAATCTTCTTAGAAGATCCTTAAGGTCCTGATCCTTAAGTTAATTTAAATGTAAGCACCCAACATACAACCAAAGGTAGAGAGGTAAAGACGTACGCTTATTGATGCAGTATTCAGTGCTAGCAAGCATTGTTATCGACCAAGCATTGTTATGTTACTAGTGCTCTATAAGGAGGATTGAATATTGCATTCCCCAGTGGAGATATCTGCTGCTTATTTCTTACTATAAAAATTTGTTGAATTATGGTACGCTCCATATTTTATTTTTAAATTTAAATTTTCTTAATAGTGATTTAAAACATTTAACTAATACTATCAATAATTAAACAATAATATTTCGATAGAGAAACTCTTTATTTAGTCCCAAAATAAGAGAGTTTAAAATAGCATAATCGTGTTGAAAAAAAATAACCTAACACTCTTGAAATTCCAGCTAGAAACTAAATGCTAAATGTCTTGTCAGATTATATTTCTAACTTCATATTCAATGTTATGTGGTTTTCTTACGCTTTTATAACTCAAAACTTTCTGCAGTTATTGAGGTCAAATTTTGACATAAGAAACAATCCGCTACAATGATTGTTTTTAAGTCTTTCTTGCGTAAATACCCGCGACGTCGGAAAAACAGTTTTCTTAACGATCAGCTGTTTACTAGCAACGGCGCCATCTGCTGAAATCGAGGACTAGCTAACTAAAATCATTTCACATGTGAAACATTACCCGTCCCAAATTACATTGTTTATTACGAAAACAAACATAGTTATTTGTATCACATTAGGATAACTCAGAACTTTCTGCAAAGATTGAGGTCGTATTGCCTCAGCCTCTGAAGTGTTCCAAGATTATGAAACGAGTGCTTCGTTTTGTTCTTCATTAGTAAGCGACCACAATGTGCCACAGAGCTCGAGGCAGGGTGTAATCAGTTGATAAATAAATTTATTCCCGTTTAGTTATAAGAATATCTTACCGTTCTATATTCTTTTCTACGAAGTTAATTTTCATCCATTTTTTATAAGTTGTGTTTCCCTTTAAAAGGTTTCCTTGGAGCTTTTGTATCATCCCGCTTAATTTTGAAGTCTATGAAGTTTACATTCTAACATTTGATTTTGTGCTTATATATATGTGCTACTTGAAATAGTTTCACACAATTTATTTGTATTTTTGATTAATGTTAACAGGCGTTCTGGATTTTTTTATTGTCCAGGTATATCTTTAGGGTCATTTTTTAATGTCTTTGAATTCACTTTTGTAATTAACCTGGTTTTATTGTTAGCTATTGTTGCTGTAATTCTTTGATTAGAAACCACCATACTTCAGTTTCAGTATAAGTTTTTTATACCCTTGTCTACTGTTGTTCAATTCGATAAATTCGATATACTTAAAATCGTTACTCTCTTAAGTTTTTTACTGGAAAGACCCAAATTATCTTCTCTTCTTCTTTTTCGAACCATAGTTCCTCCTAATCATCAGGGTAAACATTTTTTAAAGAACTCTTTTAAAATAGAACGAATACAAATGTCAATAGCAGTTATTTGACTCAGGTAGTGTTAGTTTTGGTGGAGTATTTTATGAAGGTTGATTTTGGTAGTGTAATGTTTGAGTGTTAGTCTTACCTACAGACAATACCGGGAAAAGTTCGTCTTCTAGTCGCTATTCATATATTTTTAGTACACTTTTGTTTCGGCAAAAGTTTAAGTTTAAACCTTCAAAATATTTATTATTGTTTTAAAAACTGCCTTTTTCATCTAATTGAGGTCAACGTGTTGTAGAAAACAAAGAGTGAATATTGAGCTTAGTTCGCGTTGATAAATCATATGTTAAATTAAAGTAGATAAAACAGCTCAAAGCGCATGCACTTTATCAGAGAACATATGTTACTAAGCAGTATTATTTTTCACGGATATTAAAACAAAAAACTATGAAAAATTTAATATCATCTCCTATAAAAAAATGAGATTGCCTCTCAGTAGTATTAAATTGGGGCCGCTAAAAATTAAAAAATTTAAAATTGTGTGTGATTGCGGGTGCGTAGGTGTGTGTGACGTGAGAGGGTGGTATTAGTGTGAGTGTGTGACGTCATGAGGGGGTTTAGGGGAGGTAGTTTAGTTAAAAGTGCGTTTAAGTTTTTGTAGTAAAAGTAGTATTTGGATCTGTGTGTATTTAATGGAATACGAATTTAGCGGCCCCAATGAATACTGGAGAATTAGGGAGAAAATGCATTTAATATTTGGGTGATAGTATGCGATTCTTTGTATTAAAATCACTTTATTGAAAAGTGTATTTATTATTAAATGCACTTTAAGAAAAGTGTATTTATAGGTATTGGAGTTAATCTGATATTCAGGATATGATTGTTTTGGAACTATAAAATGCACTTATGAAAAAGTCACTTTTCGGTGATACGTTAATCTTTATTAATACTGTTCATTGTTTCAATTATTGACGAGCGTTCATCAACGTACATGTTACCTTCTCAGCAGACTGTTAACAAATGACTACTTAGCTTCAAGTACTCATATTTATAAATTAATATTTGGTGGGAGGTATAATAATAAATACTTTAGTGGTGGGGGGTTACCTTTCCTATACTAATGTTAGCTTAGAAGAGTGTCTGGAAGTAAACGTACTTTATAAAGATTGTCTTTTTAAATTCATATCTTCAAAATGTGCATGAATCAATTTTTTCGTTATTTATCAACTAAGGACTCGTAAGACATATATTTATTATTATGAAAAGACCATTTACATTTTTTCAAGGTCAAACAAATGGTGTTTTAAAAAATAAATGCGTTTTTACAGTACTGCTCACAACTATTGTAAAAGTTACATTTTTCTGCAACACATAACTGTTCGTTAAATTACAAGTTATAATAATTATATCACTAAACACATGTTGCGGTTCTACAGTAATGAATCCCGTCTGTGGAATGTAAGGGGGGAAATATAAAACACACATAAAGTTGTAACATATATTATTAGTAACATATATTATATTATTTAGAAAATAGCATTTTACACTTTTTTTCAAGGTCAAACAAATGTCGTTTTAAAAAATAAATGCGGTTCTACAGTACCGCTTACAACTAATCAAAAAGTTACATTTTTTCTAAAAGACATAACATATTATTTTAAATCATAAGCTATATTAATTGTATTATTAAAAAGAAATAATGCGGTTAGACAAAACAACTTATTACAAATTTTAAGAAAGATAAATTCTCATAACAGATTGTACAGTCTCTCTACATACACCACAAGTTTTGCAAGCTAATCCACAAAACGCACAAGCAATAACGTGTCTGCAGGGTAAGTAGACCACTTGAACTTCTTCTACTCTACAGATTTTACATTCTGCAGGAAGTATATCTGGTGTCAATGAAGGCAGCTTGGTGGTCTTCTTAGTAACTTCAGCCTTCTCTCTGATCCTATCAACGAATGCCTTGCCTTTTACTAGTAATACGAATGAACATGTACCATGCCATGTTGCGTGTTCAATCCATGGGTCATCTTTGTCCATCCAGTCCTTAAGGCCGCCTCCGCAGCAGTAACAAAGAGTATGGTCAGAATGATTTATATAGAACAAGCCAGCAGCACTCAACTCTTCTTTTTTCTCTCTCAACAAAGGTGGTCCGTTATCAAAGGTTTTTATTCTGGACTCAAATGTCACGTATTGTGGGTAATGCAATTTTCTAACTTGTACAATGTCCATCGCTAGTCGATCTGAAGGATAAATGGTACCTTTTTGATTGCTCTTGCAGTTTATATACGCTCCTCTTTAAAGTTAACTGTAGGAGTGGGGGTGAACATTAATTACATTCAAGGTCAAACAAATGAGTTTTTAAAAAAAAGACTGTTTTCAAAACTACTTTTACAACTATAATAAGGAATATATATTGCTACATATAAATTAAAATCACTTTCTATAACTATTATTCATTAGACAAATGCAGTTTTAGTTCAGTTGATTTCTCTCCTGAAGGTCCATGTGAAACAATGAAGTACTGCCCAGGACGTATTGAATCTAAGTCTTCATTCATTAATAAATAAACAAACCTCTTCGGTAAAAAGACTTGCAGTTTCGGAACATTTTCTTCTTTGTAAGGAAAGTCTCCAAGTACTGCAATCACAGCACTTCCATTTACCGTCTCTTTTTTACAGAAGTAGTACACAGCATAATTTTTTAACGGCTTTAAATCTGAACATTTTTTCGTTACAATTGTTTTAGCTTTTGATCTCTGGTTGAATTTTTCTACAAGGGATTGTTCTTGATTATCTGCCATCACGATGTTTCTATTTTGAAGTTTGCGTTGTTAGTGATGATTAGGACTTCTTGCAGTTTAATTTATAGATCCTATCCCCCCTTGTTTTATTTTCCCCTCACCACCCTCTCTATTTCCCCCCTCTACGATTTTCCAGCTGATACAAAATCGCATATTTGTCATTAATGCACTTTAAAGTGCATTTATTGACTTTGTTGTAGGTTGAAGATGCAGAAGGATATGTCGATTTTCGGAGAGTCTTTTTTTGTTAAAAAAAATTCACTTTTCTAAAAGTTACTTATGTACGGAAATATATTGAACCTTATAACTGATATTGCTGTAGATGTTATTTTCGTTTATGATGAAATGTTGAAGGTTTTATAAGTTTATTTTTTTTAGAATTGACGAGCGCCTACCCCCTCTTATCCTTTCCCACGTCTACGTTTCTAGCTCTTAAACAAACGCTTAGATTTAGCGCATTACGTAGAGCACAATTTCCGTTTTGATGTCGGTGATCTTTAACAACGGTGCAGATATTATGTGAATTATAATTCTGTCTTATTTTAATAGGATAGTCTATAACTTTGGCTGTAGTGTATGTATCTATCCATTTAGTCTTTTCAGAACCGTAAGTATATATGATATCATAGTTTTTAGTATACTGTTTAATAATAGTGAAAACATCATTGAAAGTAGTGAAACCTTCAGACCACTTAATGAAATGATATCGTTTACTTAACCAATTGTTGGTTCTAGCCGACTTTTGGTTTAGGTGATTGAAATCGTAAGGGGGTTTGAATAGAAAGTAATCTGTCTCTAGAGATGAAATATCATGTATAACCAACTCCTTGATCAAAAATTCATCGTAATTTCCTCGAAAAGCTTGAAACTCGACAACACATTCTTTCACGCTTCGTTTATTTTTTTTCTGTAATGTTTCAGCCATCTCTGCAGCCTTTAATAAGTGTTTCTCTAAAATTGGTCTTAATATAAATTCAGCTTGAAAAATCCTACTTTTGAATCGTATGTGATCTAAGTAATGGTTGTTTCTCCTATCTTCTTCTTCATCAGAAAGTTCGTATATATCCGTGAAACTGCTGAAACGAGTTGTACGAGACATTTCGTCTTTAATTCTTTGTTTGTCAATGAACCATTTTCCCCACCACAGTAAACATTTATAGTTAGGCTGTATGGTTCTAGGCGCGTTGGTGATTTTTTTAAGTGGTCACCTCCCCTTTAGGCCTACACACCACTATTCTCAATTTCAACTTCTGTAGTTGTTTGCTTATTTAAATTTTGCCTGTTTTTAATTTTGTGCGTAGTCAGAAGCACAAGGTTGTTTTGTGTCATAATCAGGTAGAGCTTTGAGTGTGTTTATATACCTATATGAAGATATTTCTTGAGCGAGTCGGTTAATAATCGTAGAATCAGGTTGTACGTATGACACTGTCTTATCCTGTTGAACTGCACTCATTAAATATTCCTTTATAAAGGTCTGGTTTAATACCAACTGTTCCAAATATCTGTCAACTGCGACCGAAACATCGATTAACGTATAGAATTCATTAGTCGTTAGCAAAACTTTTTCATGGTGTTGTGAAAAGTCCTTTATTCGTATATACTGTTTTCCATAAATTTTAAGACTATCCACTTCGATGTCAGATTCTCTAATCATTAGCTTTGTCTTCTTACCGCTGTGTTTGCCTACTATATGTTGTTCAAAACTGCTAATATTATGAAGAAAATGTGCCCAGGAAGATATATTAAATAATATATGTTTGTCATAGTGGTTCAACAAAACACCTGGTGTATATCCCAAAACTTCAAATATTCCAACTGTAATATTTTTGCCCATGCATGCTGTAAGTGGATAAAATATACGTAAAAATATACCAGTTAAAATTTCAATCAGTTCTCCTTCGTTTCTTTTTGTTGTAAAAGTCATTGATCTCGTCATAGGATTATACATATCTTCATAAATGCCGCAAACATCTTCTGAATTTTTTATGATATTTGCAGAATCATCTGTAGATCCATCTGTTTCCATAGGTACTTCAGAAGTTCCATATGATGCAATGTTAGAAGACGTATTTTCATTTTCAGTATTGAGTTTCATATCATCATTACCTTCTTGTGAAAGTGACATTTCGCTATTACACTGTAGCAAAGTTGAGGTAGCGGAACAGCTTATAAATGAGCACTAACCGAAATCGTCAGTCCTTATATAGTCGGAAAATGGTGCAGGGAAGTGTGTTTTTATCCCCCCACTCCTTTTTTAATCGATACATATCCTACACAACCATTCTGACCACCCCTGTTAACGGAGTGTACGTAACAACAGTATCATGCAGTATTAAACAGTAAGCTGAAGTATTATCTGGAATATTCTCTTCAGTTTCAAATTCCAACCGTATATCTACAGTGGAAGACTTTACGGATTCATTCTGTATTGAACAATCTATGACAACAATAGGCGCGTGCTCTTTAAACGTGTCAGGCGATATTAAAGGCGTGTCTGACCTGCCATAGTATGATGACTGAAATCTAGCGTACATATCGTAAAGTATGCCATATCTGTTCTTCGAAAACGATACATTTAAATTATCGTAGGGGAAAAACTGAGAATTTAAATAAAGTTTAATATTAGTAAGTTTACAGTGGTCAAACGTCCCGGCGTTGGCTGTTATATTATTCCTTTTGTTTGTCTGCAATGCAAATATGATATATCTAGGCTTTTCTAATTGAGTGGAGGTTTTGATATTCCAAGACTGCCGTTGAGTTGAAGGTAAGATAGGATACTGATGCATTTCCCAGTTCCTAAAAGGTAAAACGATGTCTCTATCCGACTCTAATTGTTTCAACAGTGAAAGCCGGTGTTCGTCGGCAAGTCGTACGTGCGGTACCCTCCACGTTATTTTGTTTATGTTCAATTTCCAATCCATATTTGCTTCTGTAGTGGATGGGGAGGCTATAATCGCGTCATTATCCGTTGAAGACCGAAGCAAGAATAATTCTTGTTTACAATTTATAATGAGTTTCCCATAGTCTTCTGCAAACCCTAATAGTAAACGGAGCGGTATAGAGAATTCAAAATATCCTTCTTTATTTGGTGTGATAGTTGTAGATACTGGAAACACCCAACCCGATGTTCGCAGTTTGTTTATTTCATGTGGTGGTTGAGAAATAAGCGTCTTTAAAGTGCTAGTCACACCAACACGTTTCGTAGAATCTACAGTTATTCCTGAAATCTCGTATCTTATTTCTTCAAACAAAAATGCCATTGGGTTATTGATAAATGGAACTGTGGTTCCCAGTGTTCCATCTTTTTTCGTAACAATCCCTTCGATGTATATATAACTTTCACACGGTAAAGTGTACGCGTCTTGATGTTGTATAGGAATGCGTATTTCGTCGTTATTTCCCAATCTCGATGAAGCGTAGGGGTTGTGAGAATGATACTCCTTCTCCCATATTGTCTCGTCGAATATAGGTCCATTCTTTATGTTCAGAATATCCATTTTTATTAACAGTGAAACCAATTTGTTCTAGAAAACGTATGTTCTCGTTAGTTAACTTTTGAACAGACTGACAACTATTAACGTTTTCGTTACTAAAGATTGATTTAAAAGTTAAACCCATGTGTAGTAGATAAACTAGTTTCCTTTAGCGCTCTTTTATATGAAGTCTTGAAGTAATAGTCTCTCCTCTAAAATCTACAAAATCTCCGTCTTGATCCAATACGTTTAAATTAATGTCTGAAATATGACTAACATTTAAAGGTAAATAAACAAGATTATGAGGTTTTTCAACTATCTTAAAACCCGGTGCTACTGTAGGATAAAATGAATGCAATATATGTCCATTTACACCATCCTTATAAGCACCATGAACTATATTGCAAGTAATGTTTATAACGTTGACTTTGATTATGTCGACTGTTTTATCACCTACGTGATTAACATTCGGAGATAGTGGACTATTAAGACTTGAAAAGCCAAGTAACGGACCTAAGCTGTGTTCCTTTGAAAAATCAACAAAATAAGCACAAGAGAGTTCGCTTCTTAATAAACTGTTATTTGCTTTTAATGTAATTTTGTCTTTCCCTAATTTTTCTTGAAGAACCTCAGAAATATCTTCGATTTCATAAGAACCTGTCTGCAGTTGTACTGTTTTGAAATCATTTTGTTCGTCGTTTTCTTTATAATAGAATATATTATTTACTCCTTCAATGACATTAGGAATTGAATTGTATGTTGTAAAATCTAGAAGCGCTACCTCCCATTCTTTATCCTCTCTAAGTTGTATCGGTGGAAACAGGGAACTATGAAGATTAGATGACGTTCCACTAATGGAAACCGTGTAAGACGACATTTCAAAGAATACTAACATCAGAAGCTAGAAACTCTAAACATAAATGTCCACAAATAGAAGTATTCTCACCCTGCCGTCTGTTGTAATTGTACAATATATTACTTGCTGGCTTGAAGTAAACCTTAAGTTCTCTAGGCGGTTGCAAATTTCCTAAACTGTCAAAGTAGTAGACAGTGTTGTCTATTTTCTTATAACAGACCCAGTGCGTTCCTTTACCAAAGGAGTTATCGAGGTTGACAATCCCCGTTTCGTATTTTTTTACTTTTTCCGGGAACTCATCTCTCATAAATACACCTCTGAAGTACGGTATTTTTAAACAAGAGGCGTAATGTATCAACTGAGTCGTGCTGAGCGGTGTATTAGGTAAAACAAGTTTGTTAAATTTATTTCTTAAACACGATATGGTTTTAGGTACAGACCTCGACCGTGTTTTTGATTTTTTTTTTTTTAATTCCTTTTTTTATGATTTTGCTTTCCAATTCTTTTTCTTCTTCCAGCTCCTCTTTTCCCACCCGTTCCTCTACGTCGTTTTGAACTACCTCCAATTGCTGTTTTTGCCTTCATTGCAGCAGCGACCGCTAATGCTGCAGCTCTCTCGCCAATACTTGAATCACTTGATTTAAATCTCTGCCACGCTCTCTCTGCTAATGCTCTATCAGCTATAGATCTGTGTTCAGCGTCTGAGTAATTTGAATAAGCAATATCGTGTATTTTACACAATTCGTCCAATTTATTAATTCCAGGATCTCCACGAGCTAGTCGTTCTTTAAGCTTTGTCCCAGGACCGCAATATCTATATCCGCCTGGTAGATGTAGCTCAATGGGTAATGCGTCGATTGTTTTGTTCAGTAACGTTCCTACAGGTACGCTCTTGACAGCTTTACTCAAAACGGATAATGCCGATGTCGCTAAACCACCTCCTCCTTTATCAAATTTTTGATTCCTATTAAATAGTTTACAAGGGCTCATCTTAATTTATTTTATCGTCAATAGTTATTTATCAAGTTCTTCCTCTCCGTCTGAAGAGTCGAATATTTCGCTCCAATTTATAAAGTTGTTTTCGTTTTCTTCATTACTCATCTTTCCTTGTGGATAGTGTAGAGTAAATTTATGAATATAGTAAAACAGTTTATTTCCGAACCTTAGCAATGTCTCCTTTTGCTTGCAACGTGCTAAGTCAAACATCGTTTTTACATCCTTGAGACACACAGCATCATTGTTTTCTTCAGAGCTCGCTACGTTCGTAATTCTAAGATTCCTAGCATTGTAAAATTGTTTTTGATCATTTGAAGTAATTGCTAACTGTTTAAGCACCCTGATATTTATTGCCTCACCTTCGTATAAAGCGTCACCAATATTGCTTAATCGTTTAGCATTGAAATTCCAATTTGAACTTCCCTGCGATGGTGTTTTCGTATCGACATACATTTTTGTAGCGACATCAGTTTCAGCTTTTGGATTGGCGACATTACGTATAAGTTTATTTTGTACGTCGTAATCACCTTCGTCGGTCAACTTATATCCTTCTCCTCGAGGTCCTATCATAGACTCCCTTAATAAGGAATTTTCATGACGTCCGAACTTGTCGACACTCATAACTAAAGTGACTTGCTAAAGTATAATTTTTTGTCTTTTTAATTCTTCAGTCAAAGCAATCATTTCGTTATCCAGTCCTGTATGGCCTGAGAGTTTAGCATCATGTAATAAACGCATTCGATCCACTAAGGCGTTAATGTTATTGTAGTATAAAACATCTGGTTGATTCACGTTCTTAAGTGGCATTCCAGCTCCTTTTTTTTGTCTTCCTGATGGAAATAACTTTGCTATTACATTTCTATACTTATGAGATTTGTTTCGATATATCGAGTTAGTGTGCGAGTAATTCTTTCTGTGTGTGTTTGTTTCTTTACAAATAACTTTAAATGCTGCTAGATCCTTTTTCGAATAAGACGTTGGATTCTTTGAAAATAACAATTCTAAAAGACCAGGTGTACTTCTAAAAACTTTACTATTGATAATAATATTATCGTGTTTATCAATCATGAGTGTAGTGTCTCCGATCATTATTCTCTTACCTTCAAGCCTCCCTCCATATACATGATTTTTTTTCCTAATTCTTCCATGAAAATCTAATTTTGTTTCATATTTTCTGTCAAGAACTGCATTGTTACGGACGTTTTCTCCCACAGCTCTATTATATTTCTTTTTTCGTTCATCATGTTGTATTAAATGACAGTCTTCAGATAAGTCATCGTTATTACCTTGTGCGTCTTCAACAATGCTATTTGTCTCATTACTTTCTTCCAATTGCATTTCTGGTTTTTGAGTAATAGAAATTTTGTTTATAGTCTGTTGCATAGGCTCCGACATAGTGTCCGATAAATTATCTCGTTCAATAATACCTAACTTCAACGCTTGGTTTTTTTTCCTTATGGAATCAGTTAGTTTTTTTAAATCGGTAATCAATTTCCCATTTTCCTCCATAATAATAATAAGATGTTTTTAATAACACGATCAATTTACAAATAAGGAAATTGCTGTCTGTATTATTGATGTAATAAAATAAATTCATCGAAACCGATTCTGTAACGTCCATTATTGATTCCCCTCTCTTTATCTATTACTGAAAACCCGTGTCTATCAACCCAAGCCTTGCTGCAGAGTTCTTTAAAAGTCTCAAAAGGCATGTCAGTGTTAACATGATCAGTATATACATGTCTCAAATTTTTTTCATCCTGTTTGAATAAAATTAACAGGTTTGCATTATCCCTAATTAATTGTTTTGGAATTTTACTATATGTCTGTGTTATATATATAGAGTCAACCAAATTATGACGACCCATACAGAAATAGGTTCTAATTTTGTCCTGTTTTTCACAAGAAACGTCGTCAAATATAAATACGGAATAAGGTTTCGCTTCATTCGGGTGAATGACCTTCTCGTTATCTTTAAACTTGTAATACCCTATACACGATAATTGTGAAAAAATCTTTTCCAATAACTGATACTTTGGTTGATTCAATGACTTCGAAAATATGTAAACATTGTTGAATTTTAGCCCATTGACATCAGTTAACAAATTAAATACAACGTTTGTTTTTCCACAGTTTGAAGGACCGCATATTATACATCGAACTGAATCGGGTAGTAAAGTCCCATGTTTGCTACTTTTGTTACAAACTTCATCAGTAAAAACATCAATATTTGAAACTTTTAGTTTTTCTTTTTGCTTTACAACTTCCATAATTAATTCCTATGTGTGTTTCATTGCTTAGCAAAAAACTTTATGTTTCTTAGCAATTAAATTAAATCTTTTTTAGGTATCCAGGAATCCTGATTACGGTCATATCCTAACCAACGTACTAAAACTTTATCTCCTCTTGTTTTTAATATCTTTTCAACTAAATACACATTACCAGACTTTGACTTCAACATCTCATGACCATAAAAGCCTCCATGTAGTAGTTCTCCATGGTGATCTTTCAATATATACGTCTCTGGCACGGTTGGTTGGACTCTATAAACTGTAAATATCTCTGTCGTCCAATTCGGAATGTAGCTTTTTGAAAAATGATTTTTTTGTTTACTAATGCGTACTGTTTCTCCTTCTTTAAATTTCCGCGGTGGTCTTGCCTCCATCTTTGGCATTGTGTTCTTGCGTATACGTTTCAACACTAATTTTTCATTCATCTTGCTCACTTGTATTGGTTTCATCCCTATTGTCCTATGATTACTGTTATTGTAATCGTAAATAAGTTTTTGTAGTATGTCATACCATACGTATGATCCTCTTTTTGAGAACGTTTTGTACATAATTCCTTTAATTGTTCTGTTGAAACGTTCTATAATAGTAGCTTTCATTTCACTTTTTGTAGAATAATGGTTTATATTATATTTTTTCATCAAACTTTTAAACAATTTGTTAAAGTATTCTAAGCCATCGTCGGTTTGTAAATGCTTCATTTTGTTTTCTTTTAAAAATTGTTCCATAGCATTGGTTACAGTTTAACTGATTTATCTTTTAAAGGTATACCATAAGCAAACTTTGTGAAACAATTTATAATAAACAAAATATATTTGTACCCTTATTAAAACGATTATAGGGAATCATTTCTACGAGATCTGCTTGATAGTAATGATCTTCAATTCCTTTTACTACAGTGTTTCTCCTGGGGAAATGTTTTCTCACAGGTTTGTGCAATTCTTGCACTATTTTAGATTTCTCATCCATCGCGGTAAAATTCCAATAAGGTAGCTTGAAATATTATCAAATAATTATTATGTTGATTTGGTAATTTAAACGTTTTTCATCTTATCATGTATCAACTAATTTACTTAGTCATAAATTATTTGAAATGTAGTATAATTTTGTATTTAGCTGATTTCCTCACCACAGAAAGTATAAATATATTGTTTAATTTTTATACTAAGCTGTACAACTAAATGGCGCGTTAGAGGAAATTTTTTTTTTACGTGGTCCACCTCTTCCCCAATAGGCCTATTCAGAGACCACACACTTATGTGAAGTATATAGGTTGACATTTGATTATGTTTTTTTAATACACACTTTTTCTTAATACAATTGTGTATTTAAATTATCTATTTTAGCCAAGGAATAATGTCCATAAGGCAAAGTTCTTACACCGTCTTCAAGAATAACCCTTTTATCATCATTAGCAGATAGAGACTTTTTATTTTGGGTTATGCTAAAAATTCTGTGATTGTAACTCCTTATAGTGTTAAATCCAGCCATGAAAGTTTTCTTTTCCAATAAACATTCCTTATAATTTTCGAATGATATGTGTTTTGTAAGGTATGACTTTTTTATGCCTTTCAATTTCTTTATAATTTTCTTATGTTCTCTGTTTGATCCTCTTTCATTGCACGTGAATGCGTACATTTTGGGTCTCAAAGCAACTATTTCACACATTGGTATGGAATTCAACTCGTCTTTGAATTTACCAATGACTTTTTTATTTCTTCCTTGATCGTACGTCATGTGATTTGTAGGATAATCAGAAAAATCAAAATCGTTCCTGTGTGGAAATGTTTTTAAATCTAAATATAAATCATTTGTTTTGATCCAATAGATAAAAGCGTCAGTATCTAAGTAACAGGAACCAATATTATCCCTGCCATAGTATTGCACCATTTTCTCATAGTGGAACTCGTACATATGTATTTTCGAGATGTCGAGTATGGACATCCCGACATATAATGGTTTGTCCATAACCACACTTGTTTTACCCATAGACACTGCGACTAAGTTATCATCAATGATTACAGTAGTTTTAAAATTAGTTTTTTGTGTTAATTTTTTTAATTTGGTAGCATTCGAAACAAGTTGAATATTTTTATGCTTTCTTTTATTCTCTAAAGTTTTTCCGAATACAGCATTATTCATTAATTTAAAAAAGTCCTTTTGAAACGCTGTTTGCGCAACGGCTCTTCTTGCAGTATTAGATTTAATATACGGCTCCATCCAACGGGACTGTGAAAATTCCAACACTCTATGGACTTTTGTAACTTTGAGACCCAATTGAATAGCTTGTTGTATGGTCCTGAAATGTGCAACATAATAGCGTTTGTCCAACAATGTGGTCAATAGCTTTTTTGTCTTACTGTTGGGGGGGTGCTTCTGTTGATGGTAAAAGAGGTAAGTCGTAATGGAAGTCGTGCAAAGTTTCTGGGTACATAATATCACATTCCAAAATGTATCCTTTCTCACCATCTTTAGGAATAGATGTAATGTCACCAATTGCTTCTGGATCAACCCATTTAAAATCACCATATGGGAGGTGCTCTAAACTAGGTTTTGAGTACAAATTATTTGCGTCAAAATAGGCTAAATAGACACTTTCTTTCCGTGGGTTGTAATCGGGAAGGTATTTGTTGTTCGCTTTGACATGTCTTGTCACACACTGAGTTATTCCGCCTCTGATAGCTGATTCCACCATAAGTACCATGTCAATGTCTGTTAGTAATTCTAGCTTGCAGCGAGTTTCTTTAAGCATTGCTTGCCATGCTAATCCAGGAGCTGTATAAGAATGTAAAGGGTCTAAACCATATGCGGACATGCAGGAAGCTCTAAACTGTTCCATTATATCGCAAAGTAGTGTTACATCCAGCTTTACATAAAAATCGCTGTATTCTCCCAACGTCCTTATACCAAGTTCCTTCCATGTACGCAGAGCATGATTGTAATCTTCATCTGATATATCTGCTTGGTCTAAACGGTTATAGAAACATGCTTTAGGTGGAAGAGATGTATCTTCAAACTTTTTTAAAGAATCGACGTAGTCATAAGGAAATACTGATTTGCGTAGAACAAGGTCGATTTTATTAGGAGGTACAATTTTCTGTGTTTCTATTAAATCACTCCTTTGGAGGTTTTCTGTTAGTTTCTTCAAACTTGAAGGCATAAATCTGAATGAGTCTAGAAATCGCAACTTCATTTTCCCGATTGTCTTTGAAAAACTTATAAACTTTTCCATACTTGTAGCAAGAACGTCTATAGGAGCTTTATCACGCCCCAATTGTGGCACAATCAAATGAGCATCGTAACCTGTTAAGTTATGCATGACAACTGGTATAAAAGACGGTAGTTTGTAGTTAATATTACATCGATTACACGCTGCTCCTCTATATTTACCTGTTAGGTGATCGTGGTCGCGTACTTTATGATTGATTGAAGTGAAACACTCTTTACATAGGTAACATTGTGCTGTGTGGTTGAAGTCTCCAGATTCTTTTTGACTAAGTTTAAACATAGGTACTTTGCTCTTGTACATATTTTCAACTCTCTTTGTTATGTCGTATAGTGCGTCAATAAAATGTTTTGCCGCATTTTCTCCTCTGTATAACTGTGGAGTTGATGTCAGCCCGTATACTTTCAAATAGTCTTCCGATAGGGTAGACTTAATCATTAGACAGTAGCTGTTTGGTTCGTGCCTTTGGTAACGATCTGTGAATGAATCATCAACATTTATATTAGTGACTGATTGAACAGGGACAAGAGATGATTCGAAATCCGCATATATTACTATGGGAATGGGATACTGATGTTCTGTTTTGTTAAAAGAAATTTCCGCCTTATCAGGTTTTGGCAATTTTATAGAGGTGGGGTCATGTTGCCAACATTGTCGTTTATGGGTTTCCAGCCAACTTGAATTGCAGTTAGAGTTATTCTTGAAAGAAAGACATCTTTTGCAGGCAGTTATGGACTCTCTGTGCTTGGTTAACTGTCTTTTAACTAACCTGTTGAAATCGTGTATATGGACGTAGTGTGAAATTTCGCCTCTTGTAATCAAAAGCAGGTCTGTGTGATCTTGCAGCTCATTCTCAACTACCTTCAGTGGAAATACACTTTGAGTTTCATCTAATCCGTAGACATTAACTGAAACACCTGAATTTCGTTTTTCAAACTTTTTTATGTCTGATAAAGAAACAGGGTACTTGATACAACTGAAATCATAACGGTTTGATACCGCGTCGAATCCACCATTATACAACTTTTCATGAACATTACCAGTAATAAATTTTGTAAGAATAGCATAACGAAAACATTGATTGTCCATGTTACGGACGTTTGTACAGGATCTTGTTGTTGAGATTTTTTTCGGAAGCGGTAAAAAACTACTACCACGACAACCATACCCTTGCTTATGAACACGAACATTCATTTTTTCAATAGAGAGTAAGGACCATCCTGACCCACGACCTTCATGTTCGGTAATTTTCAGAATCAATTCCTGAATACACTCTGTAATAATTTCGCTGATATTATCAGAAGTCATACATGGTCTGCTTTTAGTTATAAAACATCGGGGAGAAATTTCATTTTCTACGTTAATGAATAATGTTTCTAACACAAAATTAAATTTAATAAGGTGCAGCCTTTTCATTTCTTGTAATAATAACTTCTCTAACATGGGTTTTAACAAGAAGAAAAAATTGTCCATATTTTCTTTGTTTTTATTGACAATATAAAAATGACGTACAATAGAATTTCTAAATGCTCTTTTAAATTCTTCAACAACCAAAGAGTCTTTAATTACATCTTGATCATTTTTTGTTGTAGACTGAGCATATCTAATAACGCTTGGTGTTACTTGGTGTACTTCTTCCGAAACCAGCGGATTATCTGATGTGCACTCTCTTCTTTTTTTAGCTGGTGGGGCGTAATGAATTACGCTTGGCCTTGTTTGTTGGATGCGTTTTCGATTCTCTTGGTTACTTCTTAAATGTTTTTCCAGATTTCCATTAGACACGTAGGAACTTGTTTGGGCTGCAGGAGATTGATGTTGTAGGTTACTCTCTTCATTTGTGTATTTATAATGTACACTATTGTTGTCACTTCTTGATTGGTGTGGGATTGACATATTGAGCATTGTTTGCATTATAGAAGGCTGATGATCGGTGTTACTTCTTGCAGGCTGTTCACTGTCTTCTGTTGAAATGTTGGCATTAATCTTAATTGTACGGTGTGTTATTTGATGGATACGATATATTAGCCAATGATCAAATGTCAACCCACATACATCACACAAGTGTTGTTCAATCATATTCCTATCTGTTGTTGTAGCTCACCTCTTGGAAACTTTTAGCAGAAGAATAAATTTGTACTAGAATTAAACTCGTTATATACATAACACTTTCAGCTCTTCTTTCCTATTGGTGTAATGTTTAGTCCAATAAGAAAAATCCTACTTTCCTATTGGTCTACGTATAAAACCAATCATAAGCTGAGGTGAAACAAATATGGTTATAAATATAAACAATTTGCTATATAGCCGTACACTTAGAAAATGATTGGCGACATACCCAGACGTCTACAAGAAACGGAGAAGATTGACGAGGATTCGGATTCTGACTCCCAACAGTGGGACGAAGAAGAAATGGATGTAGATGATATATTACACTTTTTGGAGGACAACTCGCTAACTCCATCTTCTTCTTCTTCCAACACTCCTGTACCATCGGTATTTACTCCATTTTCGTCACCGATGTCTTCAGGCTTAAACACCACGCCTAGAAGGTCCGATGGAGGTGACGCAAGGAGACGATTGGTTTTTGAAAGCGACAATGAAGACAGCGAATCAAATTAAATCTCTTAGTACGATTTTATATATATATATATATATATATATATATATATATATATATATATATATATGTATACTCATTCGTAGAGAGGCTCGATTGTGAGCAAAGCTAAATTTAAAATAAAAAGAAACAATATTATTGTAAACAGTTCAAGTTTACATAATATTTACATATATTTATTTTAAATAGAGCTTTAGATTCCTCGTGACCTTGACCGACATTTAACACACACACACACACACACACACACACACACACACACACACACACACACACACACACACACACACACACACACACACACACACACGCATATATATATATATATATATATATATATATATATATATTTTACAAGAAATCGTCTATTGTATGAGGTATTTTTTTGGTGGAAACAGTGCTGCTATAATATGTCTGTATTTCAACGAGTTATTCCTATTTATTGTTTCAGTAGGTGCATAAGAACGTTTGTGAGCGCTTGTTTGCAAACAGATGTTTTTGTATGCCATCAAGTCAGATTCAGTAAAAAGTTCCTCGTCTGGTAGCCTTTTGAAAATTAATTCATAAAGTCCAGGCGTTGCTTTATAGTTTATTCCGTCAATGACGATTTCTCCCTCAGACCCAAATTGAATCATTTTGTTACCGATCATGATGGAGTGGTTTTCAATTCTGGGTCCAAATGTATGATCTATCGATTTATTTCTTACAGTATCTTTAATCATTTTTAACATATACTTCTGTGTTAGAGGATTATGGAATGTTTCCTTTATCCATTGTTCAGATTCTGTTTGACCTTTTGGTGTTGCTACTAACTCACTAACACTTGGTAATTTAGGATCTGGAGTCTCTGCGATAACATTTGTATCGACAAAGTCAACTTTATTGAGTGGAGAAGTATCTGCTATACTAATGGGAATTAAATCTGTACTACGTAAGTTTTCAAACCTAGTATTATTCACATTTAAATGGTTTAATTCGTTCTTCACTTCAGGCGAAATTTTCTGAGCTGGTTTCATAAGAGATTTCATTAAATGAGAATATTGTTTGTCTAACAGCCGTTGAGTTTCTGTAGAGCCGCGACGTAAACGAAAATGTTTATTTTTTATTCGTTGGCGAAGTCTCGCTATTTTCAACACTAAATCCGTGTGTTTTGATGACATTGTAACAAATAACTTTAGAGTATTGTGTCAAAAGATTTTATTATATTACACACACACACACACACACACACACACACACACACACACACACACACACACACACACAACACACACACACACACACACACACACACACACACACACACACACACACACACACACACACACACACACACACACACACACAAACACACACACACACACACACACACACACACACACAAACATACATACACACGCGCTCGCGCTGCGTTCGAATAAAGCAGACCGAGGCTGGCATTCCAATACAGGTTTTTTATACTGAACTTGAGTCATAACACGCTTTTAATGAGAGTAGCAAAAAAAGGAAGTCTGTCTGTAGAGATATGTTTTAAATGTCTTATTACCAGAATGAACAGCTGTTGTTAAAGGGCAATTGATTGTTATTCAATGGGTAAAGTATGCAATTGAGTTACACGTGAGAGAAAAATCGAAACATCTAAAATGTTTCAAGGTCATTCAATTTAATAAAAATTTTTGGGATAGATGTAAACATAGTATGAAATTAGTAATAAAAACGTTTTCATTACTAATTCTTACTATGCTTACGTCTATCCCCGACGAGGTGTAACAACCTCAAAAACCCACTTCATTGTATGGTACCATATACAATGAAGTTGATCTTTTGCCGTAACCCAGAATTGAAAGTAAGTTGCTCTAAAAAGAGCAAAATGAAATACTGCTCTGAAAAGAACAGTATTTCTTACCTTACCAAGAAAGGATGGGGACAAGATTAAAGTAATACAAAATGAAACTTTTTATTGAATGTTAGTTCTTTAATGACATCTTCTTCTTAATCATCTGCTACAATTGTTACGCTTTAAAATAAGAGAGCGTACCTCAACTCAAGTAACTATCTCCGTATAGAACGTCCCAGGTGGTAAAGCCAAGTTTTCAACCGGCAAAAGTATGTATAGAACTTCTCAAAAATGAGAGTTTTCAACACTTTTCCCAATATATAGAACGTTGGTAACTAAACCGCAAGAGAGTTTTCAGAAGATAGTTAAAAGATATGTTGAGACTCACTTACTTCTAGCGAAACAATCAATGTTCTCCAGGACTCCGTCGGCGTTGTCTGCCTTGGTCTCGAAGCTCGTTCATATGCCATTGGTTCCATTCTTCCCATGGCGGACTTCAAGGGCTCCTCCTCGGGTAGTTGCCTTGCCATTGGTTCCGTTCTTCTCATGGCGTGTTGAAGACTCTTAGGCAGCTAAAGTTACCGCTTCAAAGGTTGCACTTGTATAAACATTTGAAGTTTTTCGAATAAAGCTGTCCCGGCCGGAGATAGACTTTTTCCAATTCAAATGTTTATTCCAAGCACAATACTTTAGAAGTGGCCAACAGCTGGAAAGAAACCATTCTGCGGAGATCTGGAAGTCGTCTGTGAAGTGAAGCCAAAACGCAGCCGTATATATACGTTTTCTAAGCCTACAGCATAGGATAAGCTTCTTTTCCTAGCCAATAGGATTGCAGAAGCTGTTAGCCAATAGGAATCGCGTCTATAACGCAAACTGTGAATTCTTAATTTAACGGCAATAGCTGCGTTTGATGTCGCGGTAAACGACCTCAGTTAAACTTGCAGCTGCAACAGATGTGTAGACAACCTTCAACTAAGAAACACTCAGACAACCTTAAAAAATCAGATACTTACACAGTCACACACAACTTATACTGTGTTTCTGATTGGCTAAGACAACCAGCTCCTTGATTGGTTCGAGTAAAGAATAACTTTTGCCTATAAATTGAGATAGATTACTATATGCTTTACATTGCTACTTTGTTCGTGGAGCAGTACTGTTAAAAATTTGAAGAAATGGCATCAAGGAGTGTAGAACCAGTGTGTGTGTTGGAACTGCCTGAAGTCGCTCTCGGACCATGGGTGAGAAAGCCTACAAGACCGTCGCTCCCAATTGGCAAGACGACAAAGCAGGCAGGACCTTCGCTGCCCATCGCTGGACTTTCACCAACATTACCCCCTAAACCGTCCCTTCCCTTTCCTCAAAAACCTCATTGTAAAAGAGAACTTTTTCCAACTTTGAAATTTCCTATATATACAAATCATTTGCAACATAAACTTTCCAACAACCCAAACACAGCCTCAGAACCAATACAAAACCAAATTCACAAAATACCTTTACCCAAAATTATGACCTCACCACACCATCTTCAAGTAAGAAAGCAGTGCAAGTACATTGGTAAAAGGGGGGAAAAATACGGTGCATTGTAAAAACATCTCATGAATCTGGACTTTGTGCAAAACATAAACCAAAATTAACTAAAGTAGGAAGTGTTAAAGAAACGAAACAAAGTACTTGTACTGCTATTCTTAATGATAAAAAACCTTCTAAAAAAACAATTGTTCCTCTAAAAGAAAAAATATTTAAGGATCCAACATCGAAAACTGAACCTAGACTCGTCAGGCTTACGAGGTTGGATCCAAAGATCTCTTATAAATTTGAATATAGAGAGGGATCTTATGGAATTTTTTCTTTTAAAGGAAGAATTAGAAATAAAATCTTTATTCCTCAATGGTTCCAGTTTCCAGACATTACGAATGGAGACGTATCTTGAGAATGAAAAAAATAAAAGGGGACTTCCTACTTGGGTCCGAAACCCTAAAAATAAATAAACTATATTTTTTTGTTTTTCTAAATTTTAAATTCAATTACTTTTTTTGTGGTTTATAGGCCTACTGGGGAAAGAGTTCCACATAAAAAAACTCTTAACGCGCCATTGAGTTGTACAGCTTAGTAGATTTATATATATGTATTATTGTGCATAACAGGTCAATACATATATATATTTAAACTTACTGTGGTGAGGAAACCAACTACAAAAAATAAATTCACTTTATACTTACATGGTTTGAAAATCACTTTTCTCTAATTTTTCCATTGACATCTTGACACCAGATATCTATATATATATATATATATATATATATATATATATATATATATATATATATATACAACAACAAACAGTCTTATTTTACATTTCCGACACCAATAATGCATAATGTAAATATGACAAGCTTCAAAAGATTTTTAAAAAAATTTAAAATAAATAAAATTGTTTGTATTATATTTATTTAAAAAATATGATTGGTTAGGTTCTGTGCAATAATTTAAAGAGCAATGTCTTTTCATTTACAATGTGACCCCTGCTACGGAATTAATTACTGTCTGGAGAGAGAGAGTGAAGAAACATAACCAATTTATTCACATGTGCATGAAACGTTTTTGTAACAGGGTCTAAA